>LUCM01004569.1:0-53641 GCA_008360955.1 Fasciolopsis buskii | reverse complement strand
CAGAAGAATCGTAGATCCCTATGGATGGCCGATGGCATGGATATGAGGAATGGAAGAACTACCATGTGTGGTGAACGCTGCACTGTTTCTTTTTCTTTTCTCGTCCCAGCTCATTATTTTCATCCTTCGTCATGATTCCCATGGCACATGAATTTTGCTCATTTGTGTCAAAATAGTTCTCCTTTATGCTGCCTTCTTTTCTGGTAGGAGTATTGCCTGTTCGTTCGAGACAGAAATTCGGCCCACACTAGATGTCAGCTGAATGAACGTGGTACCGCTTCTGTAAACGGTACCAAGTGAAACGGATAAAATCGACAAAATATGCATTGCGACAACGAAAAACACCCTAAGCCGATGTGCCATTTTCACATTGTTGTTATTTGGTTTGGCGGTTTAGATATCGCATACATATATATATATATATAATATTTATTATATATATATATATATATCTACGTGTGCCTTGTTCGTCAGTTCAACCCAAATTTTAGTAATCATTGACTATCGGTGCTGCGAGCCTGATGTTGAAAGTTTGAAGTTTTTGGTTTTCTGCATAACATTGAATTAACTGTTGGATCTGAGTTTTGCGCAGAATCCGTTCTGAAATATTGACCAAAGTTGCATTTACGGCAATTCGAATCTTTGCTTTCTATTTGCTTAATAATGCCATAACAAAGCTGTTTGTGTTCCTGAACTGTATTATGTTCGTTTTTATTTTATTAGTGAATCTGGTTCCAGTGGCTGATTGATGTTATGGAAAATAGGTCGACTTCTTTACCGGTCACTATCTATTCGCTAGCCTGAATTTTCTTAAATTATGTGAATGTCAACAAGCGCTATATTTTTATGAACCTATTCACACAAACATGTACCGAGCTGTTAGCCGCGCATTTATCCATGAGCTGCTAAAGGTTGAAATTCATCTGCATTAAATAGTTGATGAATTTGTGTATTAAGTTTAGTTTTCATTGGTTCCAGAACTCGACGCACATTGCAGTCCCAAATTCTATGGTTCGAATACACAAAGTCAAGATATGACAGATAATAATCTCAGTATATATTTAGGCGGCAGACGAAAATTCTGTCACGGATCGTTATCAAGCTTTACTTAAAAGGACCTTATGTGACTTATAGCTACTTTAAGTTTCGGGGGTCATGAACCGTAGGATCTATTAGGTTGCGAGTTAGCGCACTCATGCTCTATGAATTGAACAAAAAAAGCACACGTGAACTGTGTGCAAACCTGGATGAATGGATAAGATATTGTCATTCCCTTGTTTTTGAGTGCAAATTTTTTTACATACTTGTCCAAACGCCATCATATGAACAACTACCTGGTTTGATCCATTTTTTTGAATCTGTTCAGCTGGTTCCATCACAACCTTACTGGTATACAAGCAGAGAACCTGCTTTTACAAAAAGGTGTGGACGGAAGCTTCCTTGCACGACCCAGCCACAGCACACCGGGCAGCTTCACTCTTTCTGTTCGCCGAGGAGACGACGTAACCCATATACGAATTCAAAATACAGATGAATTTCTTGATTTATACGGCGGCGAAAAATTTGCCACTTTATTTGAATTAGTTACTTACTATATGGAAAACGAGGGACAATTAAAAGAGAAGAATGGCGATCTCATTAAACTGAAACATCCACTAATCTGCGAGGATCCAACGACGGAGAGGTTAGTTTTCAACATTTGTATAAATGCCACGCTATACTTTATTTGTCATGCCACGAAAGATCGTTTAGAAAAATGAGTATGTATTTGTTCATCCTGACAAATCACTTTAAAAATACAATCGAACCGGAATATCGATTTCAGGCTATCTTCTTCAGTTATTTTAAAACACCAGTCGCAGTGGAAAAGGCTTGCTTCGTGTCTTCGAATGCTTAGCAGACTAGAAATCAGCCGTTAGTTGAATCTTCAGACCTAAAATAAAACGTCACATGGACTCATCAGGATGTGTAACAGGTAGTGGGCAGCGGGTGGGTAAGGTTTGTACATATCACCTACGAAGCAATGAAGGTGTATACTTGGCGATAAAATCCATTGAAAAGCTACAATCTAAGAAACGCAGGGGGTCATTACGGGTTTCGGATTGTTTTTCGTTTGTTGTGTTCATATGCAATCATCATTATCGTACGGAGCTTATTTGGCAGTATTCTTTTTATTTGAGAGATGTTAACTTGCAGCTGAAGATAAAAAGCTGCCCCGGTTCATTGTTAGTTTTTATAGTCAGTAACCTTGGACTGGTGTACTGACTGGTGCTACCTGTCACTGCGATGCTGGGCCTTGACTTGGTGCGACGGCTTGCTAGTTTCCGTGATCAAAGGAGCTGTGCAGGATGGCTTATTTCTAACCGGATTCAATTACACCTGTAAGGTTAATAGGCAGAGACCCCTGGTACCCCAGGTTGGGGAGTTGTGAACTCATTTAGAAAAATTAACCAATGGGCAAATGGGCTTCAACCGATCCGTCTCCCACTGCCTTTCGAACAGGTTCTTGCTAGAAACAAGGGTTTTGGTGAAGATTCCTAGTCGTTCTGTTTAGCGACAGTATTCCTTCACAAATTTCGATGAGTAGTACAAACAGTGAACTCCACACTGCATCGGTGGTCGTGCAGAATTTCTAGGGTTGTGCTGCCCATTGATTCGGACAACGTAGGTAGTTATAGGTATGCTTCTGCCCTCTTTTATCCTATTTCCTTTAAATCCCCAACCGTTTCTTTCTCTCTAACTACCCATGGGTGCAATCACTGATAACATGCTCGATACTCGCAGGGGTTAATCGTCAAATAGCGTCTTAAGTGATTTTCACTCGTAACTCATTTTCTCGAGCTTCAATATGCTTAATCTTATGCAAATCGGTCAACAGGCATGTTTAGCGCTCATAATGGTTTCATTAGCGATCGCCGTCTGCTGCATGAATGATACACGAAATCAGGATTCAAGCATTATAATTCAACTACCTGTGCCTAATATCTTATCAAGATACTCCCTGACCACTTCAGTAGACGAAGCAGTTCGAGCTGCAATTAATATGGTGTGGTGAAAATTCTGTCTAATAAGGCCGAAGCGATCTCTTCAGATCGGATCCTGGTTAACAGTCATTTATGCGCCTTAAGGCCCTTTGCGGTCAGTCGGCGATGGAAATTATAAATATTTAACACAGTCTGTTTGTAATCTTCACTAGAATCTAGCGCTGTCACAAAAAAGGACGAGTTTTATGGTAAACCCACCACCGTAGTTCGCTAGAACACGAGTTTTGACACTACAGTAGCAATAGGTGATTTTAATGCACAAGTTGAGAAACGGCGAATCAGAGGCTTGTGTAGTTGGGCGCTTTGCCTTACCAGCTCAACGTACAGATCCCGGGGATGGGCTTCTCCAGTTTGTCCGCTCAATCATTTATTCATTTGCAGCACTAATTCCCGATCCGGTTCGTGTCGCATGCAACATTACACTAACGCGACAAGTATTCTGAGTCAGATTGATCTCATGGCAGCCAAGGGACACGGCAAATCGCTGTCCCCCGGCTCGTTACCACACCTGACCTCATCATCATAATCATTCAGTGGTAAACAGCAAGGTAAGCTTCACTGACTGCTGCCTTCTCTCCGGAGTTACATGTTTCTATAAAAGGAGTGAATAGCCAAGGGAACGGGAAGTGGACCTATGCAGGTGGGAAAAGATAAGAATTCTTTGGTTGCCCATACACGGAACACATTCTAACTGCACAAGCGCACTTTTTCAATCATTTTGATTCGACAGAAAATGACAACACGATCCCCACTGTTCGCCGTTCACTGCCATATCACACAGTGTCTCCGGCCAACTAGTTGACGGGTCTTTCGGCCCCCAACCACGAAGACGTGAGACATCTATTTTACCTAAGTTCGCTGCGCATTTTCTCATTCCACGTTGCCACGTCATCCACTGACCTTCATATAGCTTCTTCCACCCGGTCCAAAAACTTCGCTGCCTTGCCACTCCGGTGGAGAGCACTGAATTGCGCTCTCTGATCGACTGAGTCGAACGTGCCTTTGCTCTTCGGAACAAGGGTGGCGAGCTCATCATAAAACTCGTCTTTTTCGATGTCAGTGTTGCAGGCTGTTGGGGCGTTTGTCAGGATGACAGATAAATCGCGTTTAACAAAACTATCCTTCCGGACGCCGGCCGACTCCTGCAGTCTCAGGGCTCACAAGCAACTGTTAACCGGGATCTAGTCCAAAAGGAGCGCTTCAGTCCTCTTACTTAACACCATTCCCATACCGCGTTGGCTCACAACTTGAGCTGCTTCGACTCCTGAAATGTGCAGGAAATATTTGGACCTGACATTTGGCGCAGTTGGTTACTCAAATCGTAAATTCGTGTTTAACTCACGTAGCAGACATCAATCGAAAGTGAGTTCACTGTCAGAGCCAAGCTCGCCTGTTGGCGAGCCTGCATGAGATTGCGCGAATTGAAGGAACCGAGATTCAGAGGCTGACGAGGCTTGACAAAATGCGAGCTTGATAAAAAGTGATCGACGACCGATGCAGCATGGGGTTATTTGTAGATGTGTTACTCATGGGGATTGATGGTCGGGTGGTTGCTAAGTCGTCCAGCCGTCAAGCAAAGGAACGATTAGGGTTCTCAACCAAAGCCTTTGGTTCTGACAAGAACCTGACCGCAAGGCAGCGGGGTATAGCTGAGTGGAAGCCCATCTACTTGGATCAATAATTTTCCACTCGTTTTCCCGACTGCCAACTCAGGTCAGTCCCCGACCGGGAGGACCATGGGGCCACTTCGTCAGGCCTCTACTCGTTGATCTTCCAGGCATGATTGGATCTTCGGCTTGAGGTAAGCCATTCTGTATAGCTCGTTGGGTCATGGAGGTACGCAAACCGTCACACCACATCCAGATGCACTCTTTTTTCGAGGTTTAAGGTTATCCGTCTCCTCCCTCGTGTAATGGACCCTGGTGACTCGGGGCATGCCCCCACCACTGCACTCAAGCTTCAAGCTTGTCCTAAAAAACTGTCGTTGGCGCCGTGCTGTCCAAAATTACGGATCGTACTGGTCCACGCACGTCAAACAATTAGTTTTACTACGAACCTTACTGCTGCCAACCGCAAACCCCGATAGTCATACGTCGTCTGTTTGTTCCGGATTTCCACACCATGTTTGAACAACAGCCATCAGACGAGCTAAAACCTTTGACGATCAACATTGTGCATAAGAAGTGAAATCAAATCAGCAGGCGATGCACTTAGTTATACGTGTCGCCTGTGATCCTAGATCCGATGTCCGCCAAAAACACTGGATCTCGCAAGGGTTGCTTAGCCTAAAGAGGCAAACACACCAGCTCTCTAGTCTTAACGGAGTTAATAATATACTATCTTCTCTAGAATGTCAGGTGGCTGCAAGCCCTAGACAGAACCGTAAAAGCTGCAGACAGAGTGGATGTAGAAGCTGCTTCAGGTAGCTGTCCAAAGTAGTTGAAACCCATTCGCGACATCGGCGAGCGGCGAAGTTCCATTAGTAAGGCAGCATCTGATAGAAATCAACAGCCTAATCATGACAGGCAGCAGGGGTTTGACCGCTGGGTTTAATCCTTCAAAGAGCAGTTTAGCTGTCCGTTTGCTTAAGCAGTTACTCGGACGTCAACGACTGTGAAACCTTAGGGAGTGTCACTTGAACCTCGTTGGAATTGAAGGCAGGGTGTAACCTACGCCGATTGAAACTTGGAAAAGCGGCCTATCTCGATTATTCCTTCCCAGTTTTCTCCAAACTGGGTAGCAAACTCTTGATAAAAGACACTTTCTGCTTGCCCAATGACATTCGAAACGAGCACATCATTCCGTTATCACCGGGCGATTCACTGATTACACCCGTCTTTAAGAAGGGAAGATGTTGTGATTATGTCAGTCATAATGGGATTATTTTAATTCCGATAGTTGATAAGGTCCTGGCATCGATACTTTTCCGCTGTCCGACATCGGTTGGCGGGAGTAACGCCCACGAACGGCAAGCCGGATTTCGCCCAGGTTGAATTTGTGTTGACCAGATATTTACTCTTACTTGAAACGTGCCTTACACCCAATCGTTCGATAAGCGTAGTTCTTCTGGGCGCATTCAGCTCAGTTAACCGAACAGCGCTGTTCACTGATCTTCACCGGAAGAGTATGACAGAAGTTCGTGAATCTGCTTCGGGATCTGTACTCGTGCGCAACATATGCTAGCCGGACTCGCAGAGACTTAGCTCCATTTGGTGTGTGCTTTGCGTATAGTGATATTGAAGACTGGACGCAAGCTTTTCCGAGACTGATACTCGGTGGCGAGCAACTGTCCTTTTCGGTTACCTCGGAAACTGTGTGACGGAGCATGGTAACACGACAGTGGATGTGCACAAGGGTATACTCAAAGCCTACACTGTACAGATGCATTCTTGGCACTGATCCGGTAGTTGACTGTAGTCCTGTGCCTCAATGCATTCTATTCTTTTGTTTTTTTTTTGGGTGGATGAAGTTTGCTGAAATCGTTGATCGCTTGGAGGTTTTCGACCACCGATATCTACGTGGTATCGCCGGGATCAGTTGGAGTGACCGCAAGGGTAATGCACCGTTTAGAAATCTAGTGTTCCGTGCTAGTTCTGTGAACATTTTCCTTAGCTTATCACTTTTACTAGACTCCGTTGGTTGGGTCGTGTGTTGCGTATGGCGAACGGTTACCGGCGCCCTTCCACGGTATGAAATAAGCCACTTGGGGATCAACAGATGACGTGGCAACCTGGAATGAGACAATTACCAGCGAAGTAGATGTCTAACGTCTTCGTTGTTAGAGTTAGAAAGACCCCTCAACCAACTGGCTAGAGATTGAAGAATATGACAACGAACCCTAAACGGTTCAGACCATGTTATCATTCTGTCGAATCAGAATGACTGATAAAATGCTTGCACAGTTAGACTGTATTCCATATGTACTTTACTACGACAAATTTCTTTTCTTTTCTCGCCCTCCGTAGGCTCACTCCGTTTTCACCTATATTCATTATTTCTATTGCAACGCGTAACTGTGGAGTAAAGGCGGCGGTCAGTAGGGTCTGCCCTGGTGATCAACGCTGACCGAAGCTGATGTCGCTATTTTACAGCATCGTGTATTCGAATGGAAATTGAAGGGAAAACACTGGAAGAACACTCACAAGGTCATAAGCCAAAACCATATGGGAAGGCAGATTTCCCGTGTCAGTACACCACTAGCTTTGACATATAACTATACCACTTATTGACTGTAGCCCCCGCTTGGTTAGATGAGGGCGACCCCGTGGACTCCAACCTGGGAGTGTAATTAGGATCTATCACTACGGAGAACACAATGTTCAAACATCGAGTCCTCTCATTTCTTCCAGCCACATCAATCATGTTCGTGAATCGTGTAATAATATCGGTCCCAACGTTGTACGATGTGCTCGACTTCTGATTTATAACAGGATGTCATGCCGGCACCAATTGCTCGAAATCAGTGGGCCCTCATGTGGTGTTCTAAATGCCCAAGGGCAATTCATCTGGTATTCGACCGTCTGGTGATATATAGCTGCCCAAATAACGCAATTTATTCACTTTATCCTGTTTTCCCCTCAAAGAGCCAGACTCAGCTTGGAGCCAATTCAGTCGCGCAGAATGTTGTGCACTTTGAATATGCGGACGAACGTTAGGTTTGTCGAGGAATACTTGAAACTTCCGTGGGTCTTCACTCATCTGCATATTCTAAGCAGAACAGTTTACTGCCGCACAAATGTGAGTAAAATTCATGTGCCATGGGAATCATGACGAAGGATGAAAATAATGAGCTGGGACGAGAAAAGAAAAAGAAACAGTGCAGCGTTCACCACACATGGTAGTTCTTCCATTCCTCATATCCATGCCATCGGCCATCCATAGAGATCTACGATTCTTCTGCGGGCTTAATACTACCCGGTTGTCCAAACCAAAGTAGGGAATTGAATTAGGGGACCTTACCTCGAACCTTTGACCAAGTGGTCTAATCCACAAAGTAGTAGGACGATCTGAGGGTCACATAACACATTTGGGACTGGTGACTGATTGCCCTTCCAATGGGGTTAGATATCACGAGTGTCCAGCACACCTCTTCTCAACGGATAGCAGTGAGGATATTGCCGTATGCTTCGTACGCCGCCCATGGTTGGTTTGGAATCAGGGTTTAACTGCCTCCCCTAGAATCGTTATCAAGGGCTAGTCAACCCAATGGAGCGAGCCGCATATTCATCTTCATCCGCCTCGAGAAGGCACATACTCAGCAGAGATTGTCTGAGCCGTGCGTACATTTGGGAGTATTCCGAGGTGTGATCAGGGCGAGTAGCCGACTAGGAGCCTGAGACGCCCACCCCCTGACAACGCTGAGGCATTTGCAGTGAAAAATATGAAATTGTCACCTTTGCGCAGGGCCATCCCAATCTTCTCTGCATCGTCCAAATTTTAGAAAATGAACACCGTAAGCGAATACCGAAATTAAGAACCAGATGAACTTCTTCAAACCAGTATATCAATTCATACACTACTAGATTGGAAGGACCGGCAGATTTGACTTTGAAACTTGGAGCGGCATACCAACACAATGGGTCTCAGTGCGTTAGGCAACGCAACGATTCGAGCAACAACGAACTGCTACCTAGGTGTGTTCACATTTAATACTGTGTTATCAGCCTTCGTCACATAGTTACCGAGGTAACCGAAAAGGGCAGTTGCTCGCCACCGAGTATCAGTCTCGAAAACACTTGCGTCCAGTTTTTAGCATCACTATACGCAAAGCACATACACCAAATGGGGCTAAGTCTCTGCGAGTCCGGCTAGGGTATGTTGCGCACGTTCCACAAATTCGAATAAGCACAAAAGATCGTCCACGCAACCCAAGTCATACAACTTTTCCCCACTTGCTAGTCCGAACCCTACATCCAGAGGACCTCCTAAAGTATCCTCCATTATTTCGTCCAAGACGAAGTTAAACAAGAGTGGAGAAATGGATCACCCTTGTCAAGCAAATAAGTTACGTCTATAACAGCAACGGTTATTCTCTCCGCACCTCGTAAATCCGGTTGTCGTCTTGGATCTATTCAAATGATGCACCCTCAGCGCCCTTACGGTAGTCCCCACGGACAGCAGCGTTGCAAGAAGCTGCAAATTCAGGTCCCCCATGGAGGCGCCGATTAAACCTCTGGCGAGGATTAGATGAGGCTGTTACTCGGATACCATTGCTGGAGTGTTGAATGTGATTCTGTTGAATGCAACACCGATCAACGGCAATGAACTCCAGTGCACGAGCTAATTACTCCTGCTGATCTACGCACTTCAGTGTTCGCACATTGATTGTCGTTAGTTCCAAGGTACTCCTGGGACAAATCAGTGCAATAACCGGCGGAAGGGGGTCCGGTTAGATTTGAATGCTTTCTATAGGATAACCTGAGATAACAGAGACAGAGCTTATTCCAATTACACCACCACTAGCTTGGCCGACTGCAGTCCCCGAAGAGTCTGAGAGGAAGGGAGCAACACTAGTGAATGGAAGAACGAACAGTTGTTTACGGTGTGAGGTCGCTCTTAAAAATAGGAGAAAAGCAGGGAACATTCGTCCGCAGGTCAGTCTTTCACAGTTGTATGCGTCGTGGTTTGCTGTATTACTCGGTATCTCGGCCCACTGTTGGCCACTTTATCAAGGGATGCGTCTCTAACGTTTGCACAGCTGTTGAATCATTCCAGACGACCCAAAGGTCAGCTAATCGGTTCATAGGTCCCTTCCCGGGTCATTGAAACACGGCAGGAGCAGTGGCCTTGCTTAGTTGACGAACCACACTCGCCGCGTCGCAGTTGTCACCAGCGAGCTCTTATAATGTTTTTAGGGGTAACGCTTGTCAGGCGAAAACCCGCAAGGCCCTTGGCATTGCCAATGCTTGTCCGTGACCACTTATTTGGTGGCCTTGAGCCTACCTTATTCACGGCTAACCGCCTGGGTGGTGTCCGTTCCCCTATCCACAACCCAGGGATGTGCCCAGTAAAATGCAGCTCTATCCAGAGATATACATAAATAGCAAGAGTTTAGTAGATTTCCGCTTCTGGGCGTTCCAGGCCTTCCAGCTGAGCGATTGGACTTATTGGATGATACGATTTGACTTCGTGATCGTTGATTTCGTTTTATTTTTTGATTTGCACTCCTTCGTTTTTGTTCGCAGCGGTTTCGTTCATCTTCCCTTTGACAGTTGCGAGATGAAAAAACAAGAGCAGAATATAAAAAATTGAGTTTATTTGTTCTAAGGGCTAAACCTAATCTCTGTCAGCAGTGATTTCTAGTCAATAAAGTGAATTTTTACACAACTTCGGTTTGTCTATTTTCACCTTTATCGTCCTTTTCCAGGTGGTTCCACGGGCGAATAACAGGCAAAGAGGCGGAAAAAATGCTCCTGGAAAAAGATGTGTATGGGTGTTTTTTGGTGCGTGAATCAGTTCATCGCCCAGGCTCGTATGTGCTCTCGGTCCTGACAAGCAGCTCACAAGTGGCGCACATAATGATTCACGGGAAACCAAACGGAATGTACGATGTTGGTGGGGGTCATCAGTTCTCCAGCCTAAAAGATTTGATCGCATTCTACACGAATACGCCGATGGTTGAAAAGAGTGGAGGTTTGGTTTCGCTGAAACAAGTACATCAATCTTTTTTAAACTGAACGTGCCTACTTATTGGTGTGAAATTTTCGGTAGGGTTTTCGTCATAATGTATCCTGGAAGGAGACAAGTGTGCTGGCTAGCTAGTTATTCACTAGCGTAAGTGATTCCGGACAAGATTAAAATCATCTGGACATACTCACTTGAACAATCGAAAACCGTCCTGGTGGTTTGTATTAATTGTCACGTTTGGTTAAGCGTCGACGCCTATGTGTTTGCCGCTTTGGCCTCTATTGTTGACGTATTATATTCTATCCCATTCTACGCTGTGCAACATCAGGTGCATGTGCAGGTTGTGTGCTCTCCGCAGACCGGCGGCGATCAAATGGATTGTTTCTTTGTCACTCCAAATGGGCCTAGGCTCGAATCCCAAACCCGCCGGTCACTTTGCTAACAGACAGCGATTCGCTGTCACCCAGCTCATTACCACATCTGTGCAGTTGGAATTCTGTGTGGTTTTGTATCATACCGAGTTTCCGGGACCTAATTTTCGATTCCTCGCCCCTACAATGGGGTGAACTCCGGGATTTACGGGGCATGCTTTTTCCACCACATTCGTGCATCAAGGATTTCATATGAATGTCGAGTGACACATCTCGTATTAAAAAGTTGTTCTTGGGACTCGTAAAAGTTTGATGTTTATCCTAACAGATTTACGTTCAGTTATCAAATAGCTTTACGCTCGTGCTGCGAAATCGAATCTGGCAATCAAAAATACTCTTTAGTTGTCAAAAGCCTACATTAGTGCAGGATATATGGATGGTGTGCGAATGGTCAGGTCACGCGTAAATTGTTCTCTTATGAAAGCCTCTGTTATACAGTAAGCGGAAAGTCTAAGAATATCAGGTGAAAACACTTCGTTTTTTATGGCATGCTTCGCGTATGACTGTAGTGGAAGAGGTATGCCCAATAGACATCATGATTCACCACATGGAGGGAGCTGGTAGCCATGACCTTAAAATTTGGAGTGGCATGCATCCACATGAGGTCTCATTACATCAGGTTTGGTAACGATCCGGGCGACAGTGGGTTGCCATCTATCACCGTCTCTGGTCATTATATAGTTTATTCATTTGTGTTAAAAACGATTGCTTTTTCAAGTTGTTCCCTGCTTCATTTTGATTGACTTACTCGAGTTTCTCGCGAAGGTTGTAGATAAAAACGGTATCACGACGTTTCGATGGAGAAACCGAAAGTCCAGACGGCTGAGGTATGCTATGTGGAATGTTAAAAGGGGAGACATTTTAGATCGATAGATGATTCATGTGACATCCTACCTAGCTGTTTGATTGCGAATTTCAACAGTCGAGCGGCGGTTATGCTTCTCTATTACGTAATTTGTATGAATGTGTACGTTCTTCCGAAAAGCGAGTTGTTAGGTCTGGTGATAATATATTATCAGCGTATTCGAATTCAGTGCTGTTGTGAGTAAGCTCTGTAGATAAATGTGTGATATCTTCCGTACTAGTAGGTGTGTTGGAACCTGTAACTAAGAAATTTTTGGAGCATAGATTAACGACGTTCGCAGGATGGTAAATTGTAGGTTGGGACAGTATCCCCTGTTCCATTTTGAAAACGGACGAGTTCATATCGAGGATTTCAATTAAGTAGCCTCACTCCATCCTCGTGGGAATCAATCTGGCATTCCAACACAGGAATACTGTCCCCGAAGTTGCTAGGTCAGGTGGTGATGGGATCCCAGATATCGACTTCCGATCATACGAGAAAGGCCATTCATAGGGCTTGGCGTTAGTTGCAATGCGTAGCGAACATCACAGAATGAAGTGCTCATGAGCACAAGTTCCCATTGGGATACAATAGACCGTTAGATTCTGCCGCAAGTTGTGTCTCTCCTATGGGTTTACTGGCCAAAGTGCTTTTTCAGCAGGAGATGGTCAAAGTTTTCCGTGCACCAATGATTTGCTGCAATGAGTGCGAATGTAGCGTGACATGATAAACAACGCAAGCAACTGAGAAAGGCAATCGAATAAGGTGGGTGCGGACATACCAGTACAAGTGAGAGCAAACGGAAGTCGAGGATGCACATTGACCATAGTTAACAGATGTTCCCTCCTCGGCGAACAAGGTAAAGTTTTTTGAAATTCGTGTTGTTTTTCGAAAGGATAGACTAGATAAGAGTTCCACATTCTTTTAGGAATCTGAGTTTAATTTTGACACGGAAAATGGTGTCGTCGGATTAGCCCAACTATGGAGATGCATACATAAGACATGTCAGCACTGGACGTCGGATAATACACACCTAGTGGATAGCTCAGGATGTCAACATTAGACATCGCGTAACACAGTAGGGATATAATTAGTCAACGCAGTAATCGAGGGCGCGGTATCCGAAGCTAGGCCTCTCACTAGCTGGATAGAGAACACGGTTTTATTGTTCCCGGCCAACACAATGAGCAAGCAATAAAAGAGTGTGTCAAATGTGCAAAGAACTCTAATATATAAATGCAGTTAATTAGTCGAAAGGGGGCAATGATGTGAGAGCGTAACAGCCAACCTGTCAGGGAGGAGCAACGTCGGAGACCAAAATTAAGAGTAATTTAATAGACAGTCATTTTCACCAGAAATAACCGTACGCAAAATTTCTAGCGCCTTAGACAGTACAACAGGATGTGACGGACTTTGCCCCTTCCACGGAGGACTCCTCGAACAAATAAGGTGTAATATCCTATTTACATCGAGGTGGCGTAGGGAATCGCGTAGCCCCTGAAGACTAAGCAAAGTTTGAACCGATGCTCAACAAACGAGAGGCAGTGTCGGCAGTCACGTTGTCTTTCCTCTGTCTGTGAATGGTATCGAAGATGTGGTAAGATATTTAAACACGTCATCTCTATTTTGTTATTTTTTATTCTTTTGATATGATTATGCTGAACATAAAGGAAACTGATCTCCGGTGAGTAATAATGGTGAGTCTACAACCGAAAACGTAACGATGTTACTTCTTGATCAATTCGACAGTAGAATAAGCTTCCTTATCAATCACTGAACGATACCAATTCAGTTGAGCCTTTGCAACCGTTGAACTTGCACCAGTGTGTCTTGGTTTTGGTTGCTGCATCATAGCACTATCTACTCAGAAAAGGTAAACAAAACGAGGAACGACTAAACACAGACTAATAATAAATTAAACGAACTGCACAGAGAGATTTCTAACAAAACAACGCCACTGACTGCAACATTCAACTTTAACCATTAGTGTCGCGACTCATCGCTTAGGATGATTTCGTAAACCTCATCCTGGTAGTCCCAGTGGACCTGTCGGAGCCGGTTCACTGTCTACGGTTTCCGTACATATTTTTTTTCACCGAGTGACTATCTCGACTGTTCATCCACCCTATTAAGCTTGGAAGACAGCGTACAAAACAGGAAATTCTTTTTGCGTGCGTGAACAAGCATATTTCGGCTTTCTTAACCTGCTCACATTTGGTGCATATTTTAGTGTATGTGCCCGTGGCCTCCTTGCCCTGCGTCCAAACTCTAAGTTATACGCTCTGTTCTTCCACCAAATTCCACCAGGATTATTTAGAAAACGGTGTTCGATCTGGAAGTCTTTCACTTCTACCCTCAACGGTGAGGTTTCAGAACTGCGTCGCATCACGCACGTGTCTTGCGTTCCTGACCCTTGATCTGCAACATGAGTTGGTATCCAACTACATTGGTTCATTTGCAGACATTGGTGTAAGACTCTTTGACCGTGAGCCAACTAAACTGCTCCCTCAAGTGGTTTTCCTAACACCCCCAACCGTCGCCTCTTAGAGTGAGTTAGTCAGCCATCGGATTTGATTTCACTGTTTGCACTTGACTTCCGTGCACCAGTACTATTAAGCAGTCGGCAAAGGTTGCGACCGTTGTCGGTGTCTGTGACTGTCCTATTTACCTGCTTTTTCCTTTTCAAACGCTGCTCGCTGTCATTTCTTACGCTCTTGGTTAGCTGATGTCTCACAGATTTACGTATCTACATTGGGGCGGGTATTCGAGCATTCGCCAAAACAGCTGAAGTCTAGGATATCCTTCGTTTCTGATATTGGTCATTTGCAGTTCTGCTTGACAATTGCCCCTGAAAACAGGGGTTCTTTGGTCTGCGTCCAGTGTTCGCTCGGATCCTTGGTCTTTCGTTCTAGGAATAACCATGTTGGAAGCCTCGATCAAAAGTGAAGTCGGTGATTGTTGTCTATGGTCAGCCGTGCAAGACTCGTGATTTTCTTGTCGGTGTGACCGGGAACTAGGCGTAAGAAAAAGTTTTGTTGCCAAGTTTGATTGATCTCTGCACAAATTGAAGCACAAGACACAAGCACTAGCGTCGCACGATAGTACAGGAGCACACAGCCTGTAGTCTAGTAGCACACGGACACGCACTGAGGATTGGAAACACAATAGTTCGGGCTCAAGTCTTCAAGCCCCGTAGTCGCACAACGAATAGAACGGAACTGCTGCTCCCTTGAATGAGAAGCTACACGGAACAGGAAGCGGGGTGGAACACGAACAGCTAGCCCAGCCCGCTAGCGGAAGAGAGAAGACGAACACAGGACACTGCTGCGCGTTTGTTGGTGACCCACCAATACAAGTCAGAAATCAAGTGAGCTCTATCGTTTATATAGTTTTGTTGGATGGCCTTGGTTGATATGTGTAACTGCCAATAACAGGACGGGTTTTGATGAATCTTTTCTCGGACATAAAAATTTCAACCGCGCGATGTTTAACATAACGCCAATTTCGAAATACTGAGAAAAGGGTAGGTTCTTTTAGAAAATTAACAACAGAACTGAAATCTGCGGCACCAAAAACCCTAGAATGGTCACCGACCATAACAGAAAGCAAACACGGACTAAAGCAAGATTAGTCCACAGATGTAGACGAGAACGGTCAACATTGCTCGAGTTATCCACACCACAGGCAGCGGATGGCAGTACGGTCAATCTGAGTTCAACTCTATGGAGGCGAAGTAGGACACCTAGGGAGATTTATTGGCAGAAACAACAAAAAGACCTGTCGATTTCTCTCAAGATTTCTTCATATGATTCGCAGACGGCCGGGACGGGAGGAAAATAACAATCGTTGATAGATGAGTGGATTTTGTCCACGAAGCGGGAGATCCACGACCGATAGTAGACGAATAGTCCCAAAATACGTCACTGCGATCTTACACCGGTTGGCTCGTTTTGATTACGAAATGCTTGAAGCTGTTCATGGTTTCTTTTGAGATTTCGACATCTAATCAGGTTATTTGCAATAGCACAGTTCTCTTAATGCCATTCAATATCAGTTCTTGATTGCGAACAGTCTCATAAAGCTTTTTTTCCTTTTTAAAGCCGTATTTTTTCACTCTGTACTCCTACATACTGTTATGTTGTCGAGGTTAGCTTGCGTTTCTTTCAAACCCTCGTCGTGAATTATTTTAAGAGTACTCCGTTAAAGAAAACAGTACATTTTGCAGCACTCAAGAATATGCTGCTAAACTGACAGGTTACTGCAGTCTCCAAGAGCTGCGAACTTCTCGCTTTCTTCCTGTTTACTAATATACACTCTGCAAACCCAGTGTGCTGTATACCGAGGAGCGTGAGATCTTGCCGATGATACCATCCTATATTGGTAAAGGATAAGAGTCTAGATGAGTATACCGATTGAGTATTCGATTGCAATGAATTCGCATTTGTTATGCTTATTTGAGGTTTCCGACACTTGGTTTCTCCATGGAGGTATAAATGGTTCGATAATGCCGTCTTTATCGTTTTAGATGTTTCCACTTGATTGGATTTTTTCTCTGCAGCTTAGTGATGGCTATGCCAGGTTTAAGTTTAAGAGCATTTTCACTTAATAAAGGTAAGAAGTCGACCTCAATGGCTTCCAAGTTTCGATTAGTGGCTGCATAAGTACCGGTGTCCTTAACAGAAATATTTGACCTGTGCGTTGCATATCTCGCTTCTGTCCAATTGGATTTAGATGCAATGTAGACAGTTTCTGATCCGTGCGATTGTGATTGGAATTGAGCCACATCGACACATTATGATTACCAGTAGGCCGTTTGCATATCATGCGAAAAGTTTGAAATACGTAGACGTATCATCTAAGACGAAAGCCCTGTGGTGATTACATCTGTCATAGCATCTTCATTTCGTTTCACTGTCACTATTTTGAAATCAAAGTATTTGGACAGTGATTTCAAACTGTGCATTAACTGGACCTGATGTTCGCTGGTTTGCTGTCTGTACCTAGTTGATGACTCAAACAAAGTCTCGTCCTTTGGCTTGGTTTACGGATCTGCGGGAGTTTTCATGGTGGAATGATCAGTTGCGCACTTCCAGGATGCAATTGCACAAGCTAAAAACACTCGTTTACCTAGGATTCTGAATTCATTAAGCAAGAGTGGTTTAGTGCTCCTCGAGAAGTAAATAAACATCCAATATATTCGTTGCTTAGAAGCCACTGGAGAGTTCGGGTCGACATCTAGAAGTTCGGGACGTAGAGCCCGGCCCATTTTATATTGAGCAAATTGCATCGAATTAGGATGGTATCGCAACCTCCAAATTGAGACGTCAGAAGCCCAGAATACATAGCATTTCGCTGTCGCCCAGCTCGTACTTGTGTTGACATCTTACGTGGCTCTGTGCCACGCCAATTTTGAAGGTTATAGCTACCAGTTCCCCCTTCCCTCCGTATAGAGTCGGTCATGGTGCCTTTGGGACACACCTCTTCCACTGCGCTCATCCATGGTGCTTGCAATAAGAAACAACTGAGACATGCAATCTGGAGTGCCAAAAGGGAAGCAAAACAGTGACGCTTTTGTCAAACTAGTTGATTATCGTACTTTTGTATTAAATTGCAAGATCTCTGCCCACCCCCCACCGGTCCAAGTAATATTATAAGTCGGCTAAACCTTCTTCGTACCGATGACATGATTTTCGTTATTTTGTTGCTAGCTAGCAGCGGAACCTAATACACCGCCTCCGCTTGACATGGCCATTGTGAAGCGAAGGTTCTTACCTCACTCTCTTCTTTATTGTCCCAATAACATCTATATGAATGCGAATCAAGATCCCTATCATGCGTCCTTTTTGCTTCTCATATCAGTGTGATATAGTTGAAGGGTGTCAGATCTGATCAGCCATCAGGGTTGCTGTAGACAGTCTTGGAAGGTCTGGGACTTGTCTGTGTTGTGCTTTCTGATGTCTACTGCCGGCATCTTGTGTTCGTCCCGCCATTTGCTATTTGATGACTGTTGTGACGCCTTTTGTCTTCCCATTTAGTGCTACGGGGTGTCTAATCTTAACGTCCTGCCTTTTGTGTTTTTCACAGTTGTGTCGGCGGGCGACACGACCGGCCAAACGAACGGAATATGCAGGATTTGGAGTAAAAGAACTCTCCCTTTGCTCCATGCTATGAGTTGTTCCCACGTTGTGATTTGGTAACCACCATAGATTGCTTTCTTTTAATGTCAGAGATTGTCCCAGATCTGTCGGCTGAATATCACTTTCAGGTTCCCACCTGAAGCTACAACTTATCGGTTCTCTTTAGGAATAATAAACTTTCCACGAGCGCTTCATCTTCCATTCGCCTTTGATGACAGTGTTACGTGGAGAATATTCCCAACCAGTAGTAGAAGTCATATCTTATGTCCTCTTGAGTCGTTGTGTTCTAGCTGCGCTGAAGTCCCGGAGCGTGTTAATCTCAGATCCAAAATGGTCAGACTGAACTACCGGTCACCGGCAACCAATAGCTTGAGAAAACGCTGTTTCGATTGCCATCCTATAATCCAGGTCCATCGACTTAGTGCTGACAGTGGGAACATCTGAGACAACCTTCAGACTCGATTTGGTCGGCCATGATGTTCAGAATCCAACAAGGCGCCATGAGTTCCGATGGAGATTCGAGGCTGTGAATTAGGCGTCTAGAACAGCTGTGCTTTTGTCGTGCGGTGTTTTTGTTTTTTGCCATGGTTTCGGTCTGGGATGTTTCAATTCTTTAGTTTCTTCGTTCATGAATACTTTCGGCAAATTCACATATTCCTGGAGAGTTATCTCCATTTTCATGATTTGCTGTGCTCTTCGACTTCATGTAGTGGTAAGCAGCTATCTGTCGTATGCCTATTGTTTCACTGTAACATGTTTGCTAAAATCCAATTTTTAGTTTTTTAAACTTCTCATGTCCGTTTCTTCCTAGCTTTACGCCTTGTGGTTTACTTCTTATTCCAATTCATTTTCGGTTCACCAATGAGTTGGCTATTAGTTGTGTCCGAACTACTGTTACAAGTAGGGTTGTCTTGTGTTTTACATCTTTGTAGTCGAGTTTCAGTCTTGGACAAAGCTGGAAATTAAGATAACTCTCTATTTAGAACTCGTGGAGTAAGTTAGAGGCTTGCAAATCGTCCATTTTGTAAACAGCTCAGTTTTCCGCTCTTAGTAGTAGGTGGACGTTAGAGCAACCGCGAAGACAAACTCATCCCTGTCTTTGACCGAGAACTCGTTTAACAATAAGCGCTCGGCGACTTAGACGGAGTAAACTTTTGTTCGCTTTTTCTTCTCGATTCACACTGTGTACTCTCATTGGCACTCATTCTTCGACCACGTAAAGCCGATAGTTCGCTTTACGCATCCCATCGGATGCTTATTTGAATAATTGAAAGATGGAAAATGATAGTCTCGCGTAATTGATTGTTGACGGGATCCAATCAAATTTGTTCAGGCTACCGCATTTGTTTGTGCTTGCCTCAACCAAGGCGACCGGAGTCCGCCTTACTTGCCCAGCGTATTTATGTGTCCGTCCACTACATCCGGTTCCATCTCCCACCCAACAACTCGCTCACCAACCCGCTCGTCCCTCCGGTGACAGTATCACCAAAGAATATGAGTGCATTTACGCAATGGACAGAAACGGTGTAAAAGCCTTTTCTCTGTGGATTTCCATGAATCAAACTGCCACGACCAGTTCCAATTCGGTGTACCGTAACAAGTATTGTTTGACCCTGAATTCCTCTTAGCAATCTACCATGTAATCGGAATCCATGTTGTGTAACGTTAGCATGATCTTGATCAGAAACGATTTTTCATTCTCCTCCCCTCATCCTGATCGCAACGACTGTGTGGTAAACTCCGTTAGCCGTTCAACGCAACCCGGTTCAATGTGTCGACCATTGACGAACGAATGAGACAGTTGGAACAAGAAAATGGCCATGGAAGCGGTCTTGCTGGTTTTCTCGAAGAATTCGAAGAGTTGCACCAGGAAGCCCATGTAAGTAGCAATTGTACTCTTTTGCCTCAAACTCCGAGAGGGCAGCTTCTTGAAACTAAATAGATAATGCTCCCCTTCATGTATTTGCACCTTAAATGCGCACACATTCTTAAACGTGGAGGAGTCATACAACGTCTGATCTGCTTACGCCTCATCTTTGTCTAGTTCAGGTCACTTTCTGTCAAATCAGAATAATCGAAAGTGTGCTTTTGTAGAGCTGAACTGTATACATTGTTTTTTACTACGGCGGTTTTCTTTTCTCATGTTGTAGGTTCACTCTGTTTCCACTTCGCATTTTCCTTTCTTTCTTTGCAACGTGTAACTCTGGGAGAAAGGCGGTTGTCAGTGGGACCCGTCCTGCCCTTCAACGCTGATCGTAGATGATGACGATGGTATGCACACTACACATAGTAAGAATGCTTATAAGGCAGGATTATGGGAAATAAGGTCATTGATTGTCCGTTGCATAAATCGATTATCTTTTCATACTTTTTCATGGTGTTGATGGTCTCCGAGACTGTAAAGTAATCTCCTAACGGGATTGTAAGCAGTGTATATTTGTGCCCTTTTGATTGGTCGGTATGTTTTCGTATACCGGCTCTAACCGCGGGATTTCAAGTGCCCTGGTATTTTTCCAGATCACATTGTGAGCGTTTTCGTTTCACTAATCCAATCGAAAGCTGTTTAACTTATGTAAACTGAATTCGTCACTATTATAGGCCAGGGTAAGACAAATTGTTGTATTTAATTTTCTCGTTTCAGACGAAGATCAACTCACGTGAAGAAGGTTCCAAGTATTACAATCGTGAAAAAAATCGCTACAAGAATATTCTCCCGTACGACCGTACCCTTGTCAGACTTCGTGACAACGATCCAAAAGAACTTGGCTCCGATTACATCAATGCAAACTATATTTGTTGGCCGGTTAGTTCTCCTTCAATCATTTCTCTAGTTTCGTTTGATTTCCGTAATTCCCGATGTGGTCACTCAATGTTATGATTTATTTTAATTCATCGCTCGAATTCAGAAGATCGCTATTTAGGGTTCTTAATCTGGTTGCTTTCGGTCTCTTTGTAACCACGTATCATCTACAGAAGACGCATCACTGTATACGTATTCAAGTAGTACTTTCTGTATGAAGATAGGAGAACATGTCATGCATAAAATTCTGCTTCTTGTTGTAATATACACGTGCTCACCTTTATTATCATGCTACTGTGCTTCATCACAGGGCTGTCGAAGTAAGTGAAACAGTTTACATTTGTTAGCTCTTTCTTTTCGGGCGTTAAGCTCCAAGCCACCGGCGACCAGCCTTGCAACAGTTCTTTACACTTTGAGGGTACAAAACATAAGAATGGAACTGCAGCTATTGGGAATCTGGATAGTGCACATTGCGTATGTTCCGTGCATTCGAACAAGCAGAGTAGATTGTTTACTTAATCTTGATCACGGCTTTTCACCGTTTTCTAGTTCGACATCCATATCCGAGAGGACTACGAAGGCATTTATCATTGTCTCCTCGATGATGAAATTAAATATGAATGGCCAAGTTAAACGACATCAGCCTTTTCGAATGAACTTGCTAATGCCTCGTGCGTTCTTGCGCAGCCAGAAGTGCGGGAATACAGAGTTCGCAGGAAATTCAGGAACATCGCTATCGATTAAGTGCATTGCGTATTGCTTTCTCGTCCCCTTAGTAACCCAATACATCGTTCGTAACAAATGTTGGGGAACAAACAGATGAGTGCTTTTTCTGGAGTTTCAGCCCAGTTTGAAAATAATTGTAAGGACACAGTTCGACTGGATCGGCCGATTTTCCGCCTACCAATAGTCGAATGTTCGACTGTACTTCCAGTTCCTTTGGGAAGTCAAATGAATCTCCCAGAAGTTATCGGTTTTTGACGTTTGAGTATCAAAATTGGCATGCGGCTAACGGAAAGCCTCTTCAAATTACTCAGCTCATCGGTCAAGCCCCTGTTATACGTTTTCATCGCATATCAAGGTCGGTTATCCACCAGTATCAGGTTTCGCCATTCTTTTACTGTTTCTTGAAACACCTGCCACTTCCAGTTCGTCGGCTACCAACCAGTCTTCGCCAACCTCATGGTTTATCGTTCCTTGACTTTTTGGATACCGTCTTATCCTTTCCACTTTCTCAAACCAGGCGCTGATATGCTTGCTTGATTCATCATATCCTGACAGCTTCAGTGATGGATGGATATCGGATCCAGGACTGCGGGCAAACCTGCTGCCATGTGCATCGCCCAGTGCTCATCTGCGTCGCCGTTCATCGAATTTCTTCGCTCGTAATTTGTACGTACTTCTGTGTCAAATAGTTGTTGTACGGCTAACCGGGTTTGCGGTTTGAGTTAATGGCCATTGAGCTTTAGCCAAAGTCGTACTATAACTAATGCTTGATCCGATTCTACACGCCTGAACTAATGTGATCGGCGTTTTTGGACAGAACCACTCCAGTGGTGGCCTACTGTGATGTGATCGATTTGATTCGGATTACCAGGTGGTAAACAGCTCTGCTGTCACCCGGGTCTCTTTCGCGCTTGATCTGTTGAAACTCCGAGTGATTAGCCAGGTTAAGTTTCAAGACCACAGTTACTGTTTTTTTTCTGGTTCATACCATGGGATTGCACAATCACGCGCATTTCGTTTCTCACGCTTTCAATACGCACTCAAAACAACGACAGGAATTCGTTGTTCTCCAATCTTTGCGGACTGAACTGCAGTATTAATTCTGATCAACAGTTTCTTCGGTCTTCTTGCTTTTTTGACCAGAACTCAAGTCTCTTCTCAGATGTCGCGCACATTTACTTTCCCAATTACACTTTCCATTCCTCTCTTTTGTTCACAGAGTAAGTGCCTGTGCTTTTGTTCATCAATTAATTGTCACCTGCCGGGTACCAAATCTTGACTTTTCCAGTAGCGATTTTCAACTTATTTGGTTGAAACTCCGATTTCCTTCCTTCAGCCACCACTTTCTTGTTGTTTGTTGTTCTGGCAGCGGTGCTGACTATTCGATTTTTGATTCCTTATCCTCAGGCACTGAACATTTGTTTGTTACGAACCCCAGCAACCATGATCCCCTTTTAAATGCCAGTGTTTAGGTCCGCGAGCCACTAGCACACTTCTGGCACCTCCGCCTTGGGACGTGAAGCTGAATGCTTTCCCATCGCCAGAAGTTTATCTCAACTAATTAACCTCTCCACAAATATCCGACCGATGTGACGGATGTGCTCATACTCTTGATCTTATTCTCACTTCCGTCTCTCCTCTCTACCGAAGTATTTCTATTCTTCCTCTCTTGACTCATCGGATCATTGTGCCATTACATCCGCCATCAACTTCACCTGCCGCAAACTTCCACGTTCCTCAACACATTTTGGTGCTACAGTTTACCCGACTGGCATAGTTTCCGCGAATTCTGAGCTTCGGATCAGCGACATGATTATTGCGTCACCAGGCGGTCTTTTCATCCCAGTTCATCAAGTTTTGTATGAACCTCAAATCCGCCCAGCACTTGAATATTGCAGTCGCATGTGATATGGAGCTTTGTCTACTCTTTTACTTTTTGACCGGGTTCAGCGAAGGCTATCCGGCCGACCAACGATCCTTATTTAAAATCTCTTTTGCAGTCATTAGTTCGTCGTCGGGGATTGCCTCGCTATCCATTTTCTACCGATACTATTTTTATGTTCATCGGAATTTGTCTCAGCAGTTTTTTGTTTTAACGTTTTCCCACTTCTCTTCCACACAATGAATTACTCATCGTTGTCGAATTTCTGTTACCAGGTGTCGTACTTCTCTCTTCCAATATTCATCCCCCCTCGGACTGCGAAACACTCAGTTCTTGTTTCCCCATCCATTTACAATCTTCCCCTCTTCAACACCAGAATAACTAGTTATTACGTTGGTGTACCCTCGTTTTTCCCCATCACTGTGCCTCACATTATCTGTGATAAAAATTATGTACCCGCGGAGTTAGAGCGTCATGTTACCGTGCGACGCAAGGTGCTGGAGGTTTTTACCAAACAAAAATAGGCGGTTCTCCAGACGGAACTGAGGGAGCCTATCCCGGGGACCCGCACGCTGACCGGGTAAAACATAGCGCCCGCCTAAACACGCTTCTGACTCACTAAATTTTCCAGTTTGTTTACAGAAGTTTTCTGATGCTGCTACAGTGCCAAAAATTTTGCTTTTACGAAATACAGCGGCACGTTTTGTCACAAAACTCTTCCTTCTGTAACAGCGCTACACTGTCAGAATATATGTCGTTAGTGCAAACAGTTAGTGTTCTACACATCTATCGTTTCGAACGTCAACTGACCCCTGGAATGTTGCGGGACATAAACGACTGTTAACCGGAGTTCAGTCTAAAATGGCCACTTCAGCCTTGTCAGGCAGGACTGTTTCTACATCGCGTTGACCTGCAGCTCGAGCTGCCTCGATTGCTGATGTGCACAGGAAATACTTTGATAAAATACCAGGCACAGCTAGTGGGGTCACACTACTAGAATCTTGGTTTCGTGTTTTATCGATGCAGCAAGAAACGATCGCCAGTGAGTGCTAAAGAAGCCTATTGACTGGTGTGCATGAATGTATGCTTGTTCAAAGAACCAAGATTCAGTGATTAACGAGACTGAAAATCACCTGCAACACCATTTGACAATGAACCGCTTGAACCATTGGGCACATGGTCACTGGGAGAATTATGAATAGGCAGAGGGAGGCAAGAGGGAGTTTTACGTACCTAGGATACAGATTGAATAGAAAAGAAGGGACTATAAGCAGGAGCACACTTGTTTCATAATTTTCGGCTCCCTCTTATCTCGCATTGTGGGCCCTAGTGACAATGGGGCATACCCCTTTCACTAAACCCATGCGTCAAGCTTATTAAAAAAACGAGCAGCGCGGTCCTGATTATCCTGCATGACCGGAATAGTATGAAATTCTTTGCAGCTCTCTAGTTTACGGGAGATAATAGACACAATGAGAAGCCACGGGCAAATGTGAATGTTTTTATGGATTTTTTTTACTTCGACACAACGATTCACGCCACGGTTGTGTTCTGAAAACGGGACTGACTTCTAAACTCTTTTGACATCAAGCGAATGACTCACGGAGAGAAAGATCAGAACTATCAACTCCCGATAGTTCCGGGATTATGTGAAACTGTTTAGATTTTCTTGGCACGCGCAATGCCGAGCGGGGGCGTTGCTCGAAATGAAAAACTGAGAGGAAGCAACTAGCCAGAGAGAACGAAAACAATTGGCCAATGAGCTTTTGACACGAACGGACTTATGTAGAGTGTTTAATTATGATAAACAGACGAAAGTCGCATTGAAAGGCCAGAGGCCATTTGGTCGTTCTTGTTTGATTAAGCGGGGCAAGATCAGATCAGAATTAAGACGATTTGTTAAAGTCGCTATACTTAGCGACAATGGTATCCGGGTTGCAAAACAGTGAACAGGTACTGCTATGAAATCCATCTGCTAATCTGGAGAGTGATTAGAGTTTCCAATCAAAACTTTGTTTTCAGGAAGAGTCTGTCGGCGAAGCAATGGGCAGTGAAAATCTACCTTCCTGGGTCAATTATTCACTCATTTTTCTGACCCAGTTGCCATCTCAAATCAACACCAACTTGGGGAACAAGGAGATTACTTTGTTGGGCCCTTACTAATTGACATTTCAGGTGTTATTGACTGTTCGGCTGGGTGTAAGTCATCCTGACCGCTCGCAGGCCGTCAGACCGCGTCATGGTGCAGTCCCGTTACGATGGATATCCGGCGTATTGGATTTGGTTGATTGACGGACGTGTTTCATATGGCAAAGGCGTTCATCTTACCGTTCCTCTCCCTGAATGGAAGAAACCACATAGAATTCAGCAGATGCGGCAGCGGGGACTGAGGTTGTATACAGCGTACTTAGCTGAAGTAAGTACCTCATTTCTTCGTGATTGGGGTCCAGAACATCCATCAACCAGTAGGTTTGAGACACTGAAGGATATGACAACGAACCGTGAACAGTGTCGATCGTGTTTTCATTTTCTGTCTCATCAGAAAGATAGAAAAAAATGTACACTGGTACATTTAACTTGTGTTTATTTACTACGGCGTTCTTTCCCCACGCATGCAGATCCACCTACTTTCATCCTGTACATCCAAGTATTCCGTTGCAACTTGTGACATGGTGAGAAAGGCAGCGGGCTGTTGGGCTTGCCCTGGTGTTTAACGCTCTGCGATGATGTCGCACTTTATCCGATTGATTGGATATCAATCTTTTATTTCAATGATTGTCTCACTCTATGATTTTACACTTTAGGAGTTTGGTAACGCTTGGGCAAAATGACCAAATTTTTGCAAAATCTTATTGATTTCGAAGGTCCATCAGTAGTCTCTGTTTTCGACAGTCCCAACGTTCGCTTTCCAGGTTCCAAATGTCTAAGCCAACTTCAGTCGCGCCGACACAGTGCGGTTCCTGATGATCTTCGTATAATTCACGATATAGAGTATTCTACTTTAATCTTAAATCCTTCTAAATGCATGCCCTTAGTTCAGGCCATATTGTTTCGATGCATGTTATTTTTCCGGGTTTGAAGTCGTCAGATTTGAATTTGCGTCCAGTCTGGCAGGGTTCCTCTGTGCTGGGCAACTTTTATTGGTTTGAGATATTTGTTTCTTCGTATTGGATTTTATATGAATTGGAAAACTGGCTTCCATATTACGCATCTGAAACCAATAAGGCAAAATGGAAAGTTGGTCAGATTTTGTTTTCATTCCCTTTTCATTTATCTTTCTTTAATCATATAATCTAGATTCAGCTAACCGAATCCTTGTCAAATGGGACCAATCCACTCGGTTGTAATCACACTAATCCCCACATGCATCCGACTGTTCTGGAACCAGGTTCAATAAATAACAGTTCACAAAATGGGAATTCTCAGCTATCCGGTGGTTGGTCACTCGGTTCCGGTCCCAGTGTCCTCTCCCATGGAGCAGCCAATTCTTCAGCTGCATTCTTCTTCAATGGGAGACCACGGTACATTGCCACGCAAGGTGTCCTCCAGTCCACCCAGAGTTCGTTTTGGCGAATGGTGTGGCAAGAACGCAGCGCGGTGATTGTAATGATAACAAAGATTGTGGAACGCGATAGAGTATGAAACTCGTTTTTCATTTCCCACTGCCTTATTCGTTGGTGCACATGGCTTCAGTCGATTGGTGTGTACATGTTACCTTCACGCAGCCTATTCCGGCACGTGAACATTGCATTAGCAGTTTCTCGGCCTCATTTTCCTCTAAGGCCAAAGTTTCAATTTTCTGTTCCTTATCAGTTTTTTCTACTTCTTATTTACTTTTTTACATCGAGGATTTTCTGCAAGTGTTCAATAGCTGGAACCAAATGTTGATTCATTTCAGGTGAATTTGCCACTTCACAACGGGGGGGGGTCAACTGTAGACTGCTGGATTTCCAGGACTATGTATCTGACGTAAACTTACATCGCAGCAACCTGTATATTCAGCTCATATCATGAGGGTGACTACAACAAATTCTGATTAATATTTCCATGACTAATGCTTCAGTATGATCGGGATGAGTGTTTTTAGGCTCCAAGATGGCTACTTGCCCCGAACACCTGTCGGATTGTCTCTAAATGACCTGCATCGCAAATAGCCTCCGCTGAGGTAATCCTGCACACTGCCCTCTCGCCGTGAAGTTCTCATGAAATTGCAGGTCGAAGGGTACAATGCCAGGCGATGTGCACCATGTTCACTGATCTTTGGCAGCCATTCTAGAGCAGATGCCAAAACCTTGATTCCAAATTAGCCACAGGTGGCGTACCAAGTATACCGCTGTATGCTCATCAACATCTGTGTCCGAGACGTCTGACCTCATCCGAAAGTCATCTGAAATGGATAATCAGTCACCTCCCCCGCTTCAGGTGGTTTGCAAAAGTTATAAATCGTCCCACTGACGATATCAATTCAAGATTGGATTCAGACATAACAACATTAAAGTAAGAAATTAAGTTTAATTTGAGAACAAACGGTTCTGGCGAATTTCGTTCGCCTCCAGTGCATCCCATTGGCCAGTTGAGCACATCAGCCACTATTCCATCATTGGTCACACGTCTTCTCACATTTCCAATGAAAAGACAGGACTCAGTCGGGCATCATGCACCCTAGTGGGTGCTTGTCAGTACGACGCGGTGCTCTGTAGTTTGGCGATTTGTACGAGACGATTAAGCTGCACAACGCCGATAAACCCAATTATTGGGCTTATTTCTGACGATTTTGGACGAGCAAATGCATTTCGATCATTTAGTGCATAGTTTTTGTTTAACGATCGCTGAATTTCAAGAAAGGATAAATGGGCATAACAAGAAAAGAAGACAAAGCAGATTAGCCGGATTTAGGGAATAATTCCGTTGTAATCCAATCTTAATATTTTCATGCGTACTTACTTAATTCGGTTTATCCTGTCGGCTAGTGCATATTATTTGTTCCTGTTAGTTTCATAATTCTGTGACCAATTTATTCTACAGATACCTAGTTATATATATATATATATATATTTGTGAAAAGGACAAACAATGGGCAGCGTTGGTGCCATCACCACGGTTCATTCATTTGCATATATCCTTTCTTGAAATTCAGCGATCGTTAAACAAAAACTATGCACTAAATGATCGAAATGCATTTGCTCGTCCAAAATCGTCAGAAATAAGCCCAATAATTGGGTTTATCGGCGTTGTGCAGCTTAATCGTCTCGTACAAATCGCCAAACTACAGAGCACCGCGTCGTACTGACAAGCACCCACTAGGGTGCATGATGCCCGACTGAGTCCTGTCTTTTCATTGGAAATGTGAGAAGACGTGTGACCAATGATGGAATAGTGGCTGATGTGCTCAACTGGCCAATGGGATGCACTGGGGGCGAACGAAATTCGCCAGAACCGTTTGTTCTCAAATTAAACTTAATTTCTTACTTTAATGTTGTTTTGTCTGATTTCAATCTTGAGATGGTGTGGTAGGTTTGACAATCTAGTCAACGGTTCTGGCCCTGGTCTCCTGAGTACACCAGTTACTTAATTTTGACGGCGTGTATTGCGATGCTCGCAAGACAACTTTGGATTACTTCGGATACTCTGTGACGTGACGGTGGAGACTGATGGATGTAGTACGTATCATGAACTCTGCAATGTTTTTATTTCTCTCTACTTTCTTCATTGGTTTCAGTTGGCCATGGTGCCGATTGCACCTAATCTGTAGACAGATTTCTACTAAGTACATATGTATATATATTAGTGGTTGGAAGGTATTTAATGAGTTATAACGTTTATTGTGACATTTCGATCCCAACTAGGACTCGCTGTCAAACGTTTGACTCACTGTACGCATTCAAACCTCTAAATTATGCAACTCGAGCCGTAAATATGCATATACCTGTAAATTTGGGTATCGCTGACTGTGACGCATTTAAAAATTTTCTTTTTCGCTGTTCTTGGGATTTCAGGTATAAACAAGCATCAAATATCATAAGTTTATTTGCTGGTTTCTTGTAGTATATGTTTGTGGGATGTATTAAGGTCAGTTGAAAATGACTTTGGTAGAGGCATCTGAAATGAAATCCTACTGGAACATGACCTTTTTTAGCAGGGCTTTTGACTTCATCCTAGTTTGCATTCATTTATGATAACATGCTTGGTTGTTAAGCAAAAACACTTATTTTAGCGAGTATTTTGCCCATTATGTGGCCTGCATTTATGGGCTGAAGATTATTATTTTTTAATTGTATTGTCTCTTGTCGATTGTGCTAACTTCAAGGTCATCTAAATGCACCGTATCAATCGCTTGCATTGTTATTGTGACAGTAAAGTAGTAAGTGAGAAACAATAAAACCTGCTGATACTGCAACATAGGAGATAATAAGCTGATTCAAAAGCCCTGATCAATTTAAAATTTTGTATTTATAATCTTCCAGCGTTTGGAACTAAGCAAGACCACCGTTTACATGTTACACGAATAAACTATGCCAAGAGCTTGTATTTCACGGAGGGAATCAATCACAACACCATGGAATTACTCTCCACGTGAAAATTTGAATAAGTACCATTCTCCAGTCCTGATGCAGATTGTTGCTAATACTTCATGTACCTCTGTTCGATAGATTAGATAATATTTGACCGGTCCAAGTGTCAGCGGATATGGAGTGTGGATTAATCGAACAATGAAACAGGGAGTATAAATATCCTATGCAATTGTAGAAACCTTTGCGCCTTCAATGTGATGACCCATTGAGGTTGTTGTTATATGTGGGGTATGTGATGACTTGCAGAAAAACCACAACATGGACATCTGTAGAGGGAATTTCTTCGAGGAAGTTGCGCAAGTTTGTTATTCTTATTCCGCTTGCTCACTCTTACACGAATAGGATGAGAATGCCCTTAAAACGGATCAATAGAGAATCCGTCACCGATAGGGGAGATTTTTATCGTTCTGCTGACGGAGATATCCCCTTTATGCTAGAAAAGCAGACTAGATGAAAAAACGACAGTCCTCGAAAATTGCTCCCTGTTTCACTCCACCAGAGTTCAGTAAACATGCTGTTCTTAGTAGAGTGGTTTTCCTTCAACTTGGTCTAAACTTGGGTCCATGATGTGCTGCATATAAAAGCGTACCACGACCTGAATCTTGATCCTATCCGAAATATGTTTCATGTTCTGGCTTGGTAATTTACTGAGCCACTTATTCAGTGGAGATTGGCATGGAAATTCTAAAGCATCTCGAAGTGAGGTAAAATATTTCATATTGGAGGTGCTGGATGGCATATTAAAGGGCCCGAAAATTACTGGAGGACAGTAGCAGGCTCATCGACTCTTTTTATTGATACTAGTTCTCTAGCAATCCGAGCCTCAGATTGCTGTGAATAAATCGCACTTCGTTCTTCATTATGGGATGGTAATGCGTCATGGTTGAGATACACGTGGTGACTAAAATGGGATATCGGCTAAATTCTTTTGCCTATTTGCTGACGGCGCATTGTCTTACACTTTCGGCAGTTCTCGCAAAGTGGAGGGAATACAAATTTACATATTTGTTTCTCTATCTTGTTGTCTACTGAAGCAGAAAGTTCTCAAGTAATGTTTGTTGCATGAGTTTCGACTATATATATATATATATATATATATATATATATATATATATATATATATATATATATATATATATATATATATATATATATATATATATATATATATAGTGTGTTTATGTGAGTGTGCAACACATCAAATCTTTGTTTTGGGTGATTAAAAAGAATAGTTGACATCACTGACTGTCGTGACTGTTAGTATATTCTTTATTGAACCCCCTCCTTTATCAATTTGTTCACTCTCTCTTCAAAACTAATCATTTTGGCTATGTGGCTAGTTGGAGTTCTAATGTGACAGGCAAAATCAAGTAGACTAAATTTGACACTCCCACCGAGTGAACCGGAACTCGCCGGAGTTACTTACGTAAACTAGTAAACAACAGTTTTTGTCGGCAAACAGCAGTTGTTCTAGTTCAGATTGATCCATAATCCAAACCCATACAGAGTTGTCTCGGCCACATTCAATTATTCTAGACGATTCGGGTCCCCTTCTCCAATTTTCTCAAGTTTCCATGTAGATCAACAGTCATGTGATCCCTTAGAGATGTCGTAGCCTCAGTTTCATTGCTGAAATTGTTGTCAACAGTGAGATTGCTGAACATAGAGTTCATGTGCTATCCACTCTCAAAGATGTCTGAATATTCTCTGTTTTATTCTTTCCGCTTGTACAAAGACTCACGCCTGAAGTGCGCAGGAAATCTGGATTTCTTGTCCACAATGGCGGCCACTGAATATTAATAATAGTCTTTCATCCTCACTCCTAATTTAACTACAGACAATACCGTTGGCGAAGAAGCTGGAATAGCCATCTGTTTTTTTGAAACAATCATATAACCCTACAAAGTTCCCGTTTCTGGAATGTGGATGATTTCTGTGTTAACTGTGATCGTACCCGCCTGTATGAGCGTAAGAATCATAACGAAAAGTAACGAATAATAAACTATTGCGAATGACGTAAAAGCCACCATCTTGTCTTCATCACGGGCGGCGATAACAGTTCCGAATTTTGTCGATATGAAGCCTGTTGGTCGCTCGACTGTCGCCACTCAGATTTCATCTCGCGTTTGTCAGAGCATTTTAAAAGCTCTGAAAACTTGGTAGTTCTGCCAACACGATCTTTCTGTCTCCATAGTCCTACATTTTTTCGACTGGATTCAAATCCCAGCTGACCTTGATGAGATCCTATCCCGCCGATTACCTAGTGCAAGCGAAAGGTGTATGTATAAGAATAAAGCCAGCTTCCGAATCCGTCGGGATTGGATTAATCGAATTCTCACTATATGAGAAATCTTAGGACGTAGGCACACCCCCCGTAGACCCCTTGATCTGAAAGCAGCGTTCGACTCAATCGATCGTGCAGTCTGTGATTAACAATTTCTCGCTGTTTATCTTATGAGCAGATCGTACTTTAGGGTGGCAATTAAAACCAGGACGTATTGGTTCAAGGTAATGGTTGTAGGAACTGAAACGGCCGATTCCTCTTGGAAAGAGCGTATACTATTATCTTGGATGAGTAGTCGTTTTATTCAGTGATTTATGCAAACGACATGTCTAATTCTGCCAGTTTTCCTTCGTCACGCGCTAAGCTGTTGAATCGCTTAGTCTCTGGTCTGATTTTTATTTTGGATGTTTTTTCTGTCGGTATTCAATATTTCGGTAGTGAAGCACATGGATTTTCCTACTTTACACATTTCAGTCGCCTTCGAGATACGTTCTCCTTCAAACTGGTCGTTTCTAAACTGCGACAACTTCCACGTTGTTACATACTCAGATTGTTCTCCATCTAAAATTACGCCAGCGAGCGCCAAACTAAACACCAGCGGTCCCACTTAAATAGCAAATGTTGTCTGTACACGAACGCCCAGTCGTGGCAGGTGTCAGTTGTCCAGTAATTAGACAGTGTCGAACCGCTTATGTAACGCTCAGAGCAGCTCATCCAAATCATTCGACACCAAGCATGTGAGTGGGAAAAATATGCTCCCACTCCATCCAAGTGCCGTATTCTTGGGAGTCTTTTGTGCATAGCCTCGCATCTAGTTATTGCACTTGTCATGCAGTTTGGTTAATCCGCTTTCAGCGTCTCAAGGATGAGTCATCTCATCCGAATGGATCGATTTTTTTCGTTATCGTATAGTTGGCACCTGCTGTGGTCTCAGGCTCACTTTCAGGTATTGTGAATTGTGTCGGTAGGATCGCTGACATCCAAGTCGCCTGTGCTTTTGCGTGAAGAGCGATCTGAGTTCTCTTTAATCAGAAATGACCAGTCTAGTAGGACAACATAAGGAAGGCCGTGAAATGTGCAGAAAGAATCTCTGCACTCCACTGACAAAATATTGGATGTGGGGGAAATAAATTGAGAGAATACGCACTCAGGGGCACGGGTATCACAACAAATGAGAATCTTCACGAGAGTGTTGGCTGGGTAAACCGTCTTACATGGCTAATTAGCCACTAAATTTGAAATCATTTATAAATGTTAGAATACTTGATATGAATGATGTGCTAATAGGATGCCCACCGGATTTTTGGTTTGAAAAACTTCTCGACAAATGCCTGAGACGAAATTTCAGTAATATTCGCCGACTACTTGAGAGACAACTTGCTATTTTTGTCAACAGGGGAAGTACAATGTATTGGTTCATTAACTATTTGGTTTTATTACAACAAATCATTTATTGTTCATATCGTTGATATCCTTCATAATGGGCATACGGATAGGCGAAATAACAGTTAGTCCATAGATCAGGCTCTTTAGGAAAGGGCAATTTTCAGAGTAGTGGTTTGCGCAGCACTGAATGTGATTTGTATTCGACAGTCTTGTTCACAGATCAGTGGTGGAGCATCTACCTGACTCAGCCTCTGCTGTACGAATGCGAGTGTGGTTTCGCATCCCATCCCTGACACCGACTTTTTTGATTATAGTCACCAATCGCTGCCACCCGGCTCGTTACCACACCTAACCTAGTGGAACTTTTCGTGAATCTTGACCACTTCAAGTTTCAGTGTCATGACTGCGGGCTCTTCTTCCGTGTAGTAGTCTCTGGCGTTTTTGGAGCATGTCCTTCCACCACACTCATGCATTAGGCATGTCATAAAAAGTGGGATTTGGTCTGTTGGATTCCGGCTCGTGAATGCGTTTTGCCTAAATGCATTTTCCATCCTGCACAACATCTGGTTCCTCGTGCCGCATCAAAATGTATAATATATATATATATATGCATATATTTGCACCTCCTTCGTTGTACATTATCGTCCATGGTTCGCCCGTGGACGTGGTTTCCCAGACAAGTGAATGATCTATTCCGTGAGCGCCATCTTGAGCCCTGGCCAAAGTGTCTAACCTATAATGCAACAAAACCTCTTTAGGGTCTCAGCCTACGCGCCGGGTGGTGACGTTTTGCTCGGTTCCTATATTATTCAGATCTAACATCGTCTCACCTCAGATGTTGGTAAACGTTTTTGTTTTGTGTTTTCCGCTGCTTCCGTGGTTGGCGTCCGTTTGTGGTTTAACCAGTCCCCCAGCCCCCCTAGACCGATCCTCAACGGCTAATCAATTCCATGGGGAGCGATAGGAATTCTGCTTCGTTCCCATGCTTTTGAGTCCACCTCTGCAACAAAGCGTTAGTAAATATGGCTTCCTGCAGTGAGGCTGTTTTAGATGCATCCGCATTTTGGAGCATTTTTAAGTGTTCAGATTGTGTATGTATCTCAAATTCTAATATACTCGATCCTGCCACACAAGTCTTTTCAGGCAGTTCAAGGAAATGTTTGCAGGTGAACTACGTCCTGTTCATTGAAACTGAAGTCGAAACTCAGCCAAAGTTTTGTTCATCGTAATTTTGCGACATTCTCACTTCCCTGCGTAATTTCCTTTGCTCTTACTTTGAGATGAATCATCTGTAAAATTTTGTCTGCCACATGCTTTATGCGTATGGGCAACTGAAAAGCCATGACAAGACCCGTTTCATGGTAGAGTGATAAAGGAACAAATATCTAAAAGACGATGTGAATCGATAGTCCTGCTGATTTACAGGACAGGTGATACGTTCACCTGTGGGAACCTCAGTGGAATAGGTTTGGTAAGTATTGGATTCAATCTTCGCATTATTCTCCGGCGGTGCTTGGCGTGGAAGACAACTAATCTCTCACCCGGCACACAGTTCAAAGTGCACACATTCACACGGACAGACAACTGAACATCCGTTGGCATGTGAACGTCCTCTCAGTTATTTGGTTGTAACACTTGTCTTCAGAAAGGCTACCCACGGTAGTCGAAACGTTAGCGAATAGCATCTACCAACAACGCTGTGTTGTTAACATTATAACATTCACGAGAAAACCAATACATGGCGCATCGATTTTTCGATACACTCCCTACGTCATTTGGTCCTGATATTTACAAACTCATTATCTATACCATTCCTAAATCGACTTCGAGGGACTATAGGTTTGATTTGATATCGACGGGCTTCCGTGAATTTCACTCACTTTTTGTGCATCTTTTTTGCCAACTGACGATTCACTAAAAGCTGAACCGGAGCCTGTGTTTTGTGGCTTTGTTTCATCCGAGTTCACCGTAACTGATGATTTTTGTTAGGATTTCCCACTTTCACTTCTCTTAGGTTTTTTACTTACGATGATTACGGACACCTTATCTTCATAAGACAATAGTGGCATATATATATATATATATTTGTTCGGACAATGACTAGTCTGGTTTCGGATATGCGGACGACGTTTTGCTCCTGGATGATTATTCACGTATGCTCCAAGCATTTTCCCGACCATCGGAATGACAAGGCTAAATATGTTTCCGATGCTTTGCGCATCTCTGAAGTGCAAGATGCTGTTTCAGGACTGGATTGGCTCGAAACGGGACCTTGTTCTTTCAGGAGAAGAGGTGGACGAAGTAGGTATATATTATTTAGGGAGTTGCATTTCACCTAGTGGTCCAGTATTGGATTGAATTTCGTCGCGCATACCCTATGCTCGACGTTTGAACGCCTTTTCCTCCGTAGTATTACTAGAATTTGGCGCTGATGTTAAGCGTGGGGTGTTGGGTCATAAAACTCAGCCTAACAGGCATTAAATTTGGACGGATCGATTTGTTTTTGTTACGTGCGACGCATGTTCCCGGATTGACTCGCTCGGTATACACCGCTTTCTGAAGCATGTAGTGGCTAGAAGACGGGTCGATGTGATCATCCCATGGCATGGTGGAAGGGTGTGATCACCCAGTGTAATGTTCTGAGACCTAAGCCAACACTGCTGAATGCCGCAGTGATTGACGTTCTTATTATCGGTAATATGTTTCACATACAGATGGAGAAGCAAATTTTCTCCGGAAGTACACGACAGGAGAGTACCGGATGCTCACACATGACGGTCGGCAATAACCGCGAAGCCGGTCACGTGCTTCCTAGGAAATTTCGTTCATTCATCTGCATGTGAAACATACTGCTGAGAACAAAATTCAATAATTTCCGACCTTGTCATCTGTGTGAAGACCTACGAAAAACTTTCGATGAATCACCGTGCAATTCTTAAATGGACTTGCCATTTATTCATACTTCTAATGATTCAGATGAGGTCCTAATGAGCGATGTTCTTACATCCGAAATATTTCCACTTTGCTATTTTTCCGCCTCATAATCTGTTGATTTTTCTTTTACTGTTATTCAATGCCTTGAGATGGCATCCAAAGCCAGAGTACGCTGGTGGTTGTACAACCGAATCAACTGAACTGGGTGATTTGGGTCAGGCTATTAGGTGCGGAAGCGGCTTCAGGACACTTAGTTGTCATTTGCAACCAATGTAACCGGAGCATCTGGACATCAAACCTCATATCCCTTTTTGAATCCTAGACCCCTAATCCATCCGTCCACCATCGATTTACAGTTTCTTTGGTTAGAATGAGAGATAAATGAGCTGGCGCCGTTTGGCTCTTTTGTTCGAGTTACACTTCTAGCCTTTGCAACAACAATTACAAACCTTAAGCGATTATTTTTGTATCAAACTAACCCGTTTCCCCTAGGAGATCTTGTAGGGCAAATTTAACAAATTTCTGCCGCGGCAGATTAAATCCAAAAATGGATCACTCCTACTTCTTCGGGATTGTCCGTCTTCACGCGTCGATTTCAGTTTCATCGGGGATTTTAGATTGTGTCTACCCACAATCTCGCTTTGTCATCTTGCCTAGGTGCTTGCCGGGGTGGTCACTGACATATGTCTCGGTTTTGTGATAGCATAACTTGGGATTGGGCAACTGGTGGAGACTAAACAGATGTACTCTTCTTCATAGACGCACTTTGCGTTATTCTGCCGTTTTTTGTGTGAATTTTGGTCGTGCACAGCCTTGTGACTGAAAATAGTACTCTAATTCTGTGCCTCGATGTAATTATCTCTGCCGATGCCAAAAATTAAGAACAAAACTCGTTTTATATGGATAAATGTGTTTTTATGGTTGGTTACTTTCACTGTTAGATGCTGATAGTCCATTTACAAACCCAGTGGTATATTCGCGTCGATCATATCACTCACTGAGCTACGCTTTATCTTCAGCTTTTTGAAATGTTTAACTAATTTATTTAAATAAACTCAGTTTGCTGGTTGATCTAATTTCCGCTTGGGTAAGTTCTAATAACACCATTGAGTTCGTATTTACGCAAAAGTGAGCGCTCTAATTTACGTAACTGGACGAGAATCTAGTGTTAAATGCACAGTTTCATGTGTCGAGGTGCCACTACAAAACCATGTGAAAATCCTTCCCCTTAATCCATCTGGTATTACTGAATGCCGGTTGCTTGATGAAAATGATTTACGCGTTAGCTCTAGCGTCCATATTTCCATTTCCCTCATACAAAGGACATAAAAAGACGGTAAATTATATTCCGAATCCTCATCCATAAATCACTGATTCTATTAGTTTCTTCCTGTGTAGATCTCACTCGAGTATCATATTTCAATACTGTTTGATTAATATAGACTACCAACTGGTTTAGTTCTGCAGTCATTGCAAGTGAATTATCGGTTTCCATTTGATAGAACAAATGCGTTTGCTATTGGCCCACTGCTGAAGAAAGCGAGCGCGTCTTTCCAGCCTATGGATACACTTTACGAGTCAAACACATATCTGAACGGAATTCCGCAAACTATACTTTGCGGCAGCTACTTGTTACAAAAGAACCCTTAGTCGATACTGGTCAAAACAATGTTTCCGAGCCGACAGAGTCTGCATCAACTCATCGCTCTGGTACTGTCTGCGACGAGCAACAAGAGACCAGCACGAATGAGGCATCCTCAGCCAGTACGACAGTTTCCCCTAAAGCCCAAACGGCAACGGCTGATTCGGTAGAGGAAAACGGATTCACTGTGTATCATTACCATTTTACTGTCTGGCCAGACCATGGAACCCCAAACGATCCCTCATGTGTACTGGACTTCGTGCACGATATCTCCGCAAGACAGGTGAGCTATCATTGGGCTCCGAACAGTTTTAAGTCCTGATTTCTGTTGGGTTTCTGCATCGCTTGTAATGGATGATGTTTCAGACTACGGATTTTTTAAATTGTCTTTCTCACGTGATTTGTGCAGTTGTTAGGAGGAATGTTCCGACCAGCAGATCCAATTCTCCCAGGGTTCCCGCGGATATCTTGTGCATTGGTCTTTTTACGTTAATTTTGCCTGTGGAATTCGTTACTCCAGGCTCATCGGCTACCCTTTTTTGTTCCAGTGGATTGTATAAGCTTGCGGTAAGTCGTACTGAGACTGATGCTGACTACAAGGTTCCAGTTAAAAATACCCTGTGCGAAAACTTCATTAAATTCGACAATTTCGACTTGTGGCCAAGGGAAAACGTGGCTTTACTTACTACATCATTCGTGAGGACCTCAAAAATTGAAGTGACGTGGAACTGTATGGGGTAACCTCTAAATCCGCCATTTTCAGTTGCAAAACACATTGCCAGTAGGCCTGATGTTTTCATTCCGATAATCGGAAAATACTTGTGTGATTGAATCTTCGGCTTGAATTAAATCCTGTTAAGCCCGGCATTTCATGGAGGGACGCAAGCCGTCACACCATGTCGAGGTGCAGTCTCATTGCGATTACACCGGTTACGGATTGGTTTTTTTCTCGCCCAACTGGGCACTTTCCTCTGGTAATACGTTGATATTTGAATTCGAATGTTATTTGATAGTTTTGATTTTTAGGAATGTTACGGCTTGGGGTGAGCAATGGATATGATTTTTCTCCGTTCCTCTCTTTTTTAAAAAATTGTTGGTAATTTCCCATGGATTCAAAGTTCATATTAATCTTTTTTCTGAATGGGGAATTATTCTGAGATCCCGGCTGTTTTAAAATACTAGATTTAAATCCTTAGATTACTTATGAATCGTTATGGAAAGAGGGCATCTCGGGATATGGTGGTATGTGATCGATGTCAAGTTATTTCCTTCAAAGTAGCTAATACGAATCAAGCGGATAAATGGCTTTTGGGTTCGTAAACCTACACTTTCGAAGAATGGGTAATCCATGGTGTTTTGCAGTGGATAAGAATAAGTAAGAAAACCAAACAAACGATACAAAGTATTGATCAGTTCTCATTTGCAATCTTGAAGACAGACCATAATCCGGGCCAGGCCGTTTAAGACTCAAGTTGGTGTATATTATACCGAACATCTTGAGCGTAAAAGTAACAGTGCTGGGTAACTGAGAACAGAGTTTAGAAATCTGATCGAATAGCGATTTACTTATTGGCGAACTCTCCTCCTTTCTTTGGATTCGCAAACCACAAAAAACTAGTGTCTAATGGGAATCAGGGAGCTGAAAACCTGCTGCTGATAATGAATCAAATTGGCCGATGTCATTGGCTGTACCTGGCATTAGTTTACTGCATGATGCGGTAGTAGTCGAGTGGCAGACTATCGTAGGGGATTTTTCGATCTATTTATGTCGGCAATTGTCCAGGCAACCCCATTTTCATCCCAGTTTATTGTAATTTGTCCGCTATGCGGTAGCATCCTACTACTTCGCGGTAACCCATAATGCACGTACATTTACAGTCGCGTTTGTGAGTGAAGTCATTGCCACCATCCGATGCAAATTGAATGTCGCAACTCATCGCTGCTGCTGCACGAAAAACGGGGACTCCAGACATTTGTACCCTGTGGAAAATTAACCCTGGACATGTCGTTTATCCAGCGGGGTGTTAATCAACTCAAATCCTGTGATTAGTCCTTTTTACGCGCTGTCGGTATCGAGACAGACCTAGAAGAACGTGTTCCTGTACTAGTCGCATATGCCACTCACAAAAGCATACTGGTCGGAGGTTCTTGTTACGACCAAAAGGAGATATATAGTCTGTCTCAGGGAGTAAGATGTCAGGTAGGAAACGTGATATAACGTGTTCTCTCAGACCCAATGCACGATTGAACTTTCTCGCTATCCGTTCGCCACTCAAAGCACTATATCCCTCATCAAACAGCCATATTATCAAATGTCGTTTTGCGTCAGAAATCGAAACACTGCAAAGTGACTTATGAATCCGCAGTTTGACATTTGAAAAGAACAACTAAGTTTTCACCAATTCTTTCCATAGCCTATTTATTCTAATTCAAGAATTCTTGCATTTACTCGGCACACTTGCCTTGAACGTTATCCTGGTTTCCCATATCCTTTTTTGTTGCTTTGTGGGCCATTGATTGAAAGACAAAAATTTCACAACCATGTCCGTTTTCCAGTCTGTTGGGACACCGACCTGTCATCGTCATTAGCTTTGGCGTTCGATCAAACGTAACTTGAACGCATTTGTTATTTCTAGATCAAACTGACCACCGGAATAGATCAAATCTTTCTGTTTCCGGTTCTTGCGTTTCAAGACTTGAAGTTTGTAAAAGTTATCAACAGAAATCAAGAAGACTAAAAGAGTTGATTGCATATGGTGCTAAAAATGGACTCCTCGGAGCTTTGGGGCGATCACTTACACAGAGACTCGCGCCCGATAGTGGTGCAGTCCAGTCCGGTGCGTCACGTGCCCGTCCATATGATTACACACGAAGTTTGGTAATGGGCTTTTTGAATCCATGGTTCCTAATGCGTTTATAAGACTTGGAGGTCTGTCACAGTATCGAGACGAACCGGAAATCACTGTTTTTCGAAATTTGCAGCAATGAAAATTCCAAAAGTCAGTTGTATTGATGATCGGCTTGATAGTGAAATTTTGTGACGCATTAGAGGTGAACGATGCTCTCAAATCTGTCGTTTAACGGTTGTGACTCTCTCTCCTCGAAACTTGTGCAGCGAATTGAATTATCAGTGGAAATTTCGTTGGAATTTTTCACCAAAAATATTTTGCTGACCTGGCGTTCATGCACAAAAATTGCTGCTTTTTTCTCCAATGAAACGATATTTCCTAATATTAACCTTACCGTTTTTACCGACTTGTTAAGTGTTCACGATAATTCATTCGGAATTGATGTAGTTATTCCTGTGAGCCCGATTTCGACTCGTTTATTCGGCAGCGCTGTGTTGGGTAATGGTAGTCGTTCGATAAATGTTGGTTTCACTTCAGATGACTTGGAGAGGCGATTGTCTCACCCACTGAGATTTGGGCAGGGGTAAACTAACATCCTTACTTTAGCAGTCTGTTCGTCCCTCTGGTGGGCGGTTTCATTCATGAATTATTAGTGTGGCTTGTTTCGGGTATACTTTTTTAGGGAAACATACCTCGAAGTCTAATTAGAAGTAGCACAGTTTCTTCACGTGATCCGTTTATTCGGTGCCACGTACACGTTAGATTTTGCATATCGATGTAAACCAACTGTAAGACCACCAATGGGAGCTTATTACTTTCGGATACACTGGATAGCAACTTAAAGTCAGTGCCTACATGATCGGATCGGTTTAGATTTATCTAAAACTAGACTTTACATCTGCACTTGGTTGTCTGCGTTAATCGCGTTTGCTTTCTGGCCAAGGGTTGGAGAAAAAGGTGAATAAAATTTCGCTTAGAAGGCAGTGTATACATGCAGTTTGATTGTTCGATGCCGGTACAATTCAGGTACTATGAACGCCCAGACGGGTAATTCGATCAGTGTACACCTGGCCCGAGAACATTAAACTTCCTCAATGATTTTATTACAATTTTTGGACGAGATTTGAATTGAAAATCCAACCTCAACCATTTTGTTAAAGTTTCCATACATGGTCCATGTTTACAATTGGATCATTGCGAAAAACGCTCAGCAACAACGAACGAATCGTTTTTATCGATACGGCGGAATCGATGTCTTCGTTTATCAGCTCCATGTTATCGATTTGTGTGTCCTGTATACGGTAAACATGCAGTAACACGCTGCTTGGGGAATTTGTTCTGTGTACCTGTTCTCCTATCGTCCAGCCAAATCTCAATAATTTCCTTATTCATTAATCTCACCTATACACAGATTTCTTCCGAACTTAATATACGCTAGGACACGAAGAAATTCCTTAGTATCTTGCGATTCAAAAGGTCGACTGATGCTGGTGGGTTTTATAATAATTTCTTTGCGTCATGCTCTCTCTCTCTGTATATATATATATATATATATATATTTATAAGGAAAGAGCGGGAGGATAAATACCTTCTTAAAACGCGTCACTCTTGTACACATTGCGATCACGCCCGTTTGCATGGTGGTAATGGGAATCGTAGCAAAAAAAGAGTCACAATGAACGGTGAGAAAACAATGTGATATGTTATCCAACAACTCCTATATCCGTCTGCGGAAGCTACAGCAACCGGACTTTTCGTGGCACACTGCTTATCATCACACAATCGACGAATATTACTGCTGCTTAGTTTGAAGCTTCCGTTTCGACGTTATATAAACTAGAAATTTGTGGAACTTTTCGTTACTGTCTTTTAAAGTAGTCGCCCATGTTATCGCTTCCTGGGACCCTGGCGCCCGCTCAACAGGAGTTGTCTTGCCAGCGTTTCTCTGACGATGTTTGCTCAATGGGATTTTTTCTACCGTCTTGGAAACTTATAATTTGTATTTCTGACAATTAATTTGTCTTCTCCTCCAGAATTATTTCTTCGTGGTCCACTTCCTGGATAAAACATCCGCTGTGATGCTCGTAATTTTGAATTTATCTCTCCCATCATATTTTGTCGACCTTCAATATTTGTCAGCTACGTACTGCATGGATGTTCTTATTTCACATTTCACGAACCTATCAGATGCCGTTTTTTTCAGCTGTTCATTTCCAAACGTTGATGATGTTCTTGTTTTTACATCTCCAATGCGTATTTCATCCAAAAGTCTACAGGTGAACGTTTCGCGAAGTGAACGCTGGTAATGCAATTTAAGCCGAGAAAATGGATTGAGCATCGACGCGAAGTCGTGCAAGTGTTGAATTCCGATAATCTTACTCATTTGCCTGTGACATCGATAGCAGGTTGTCCAATTCGTATGATCAGCAATGTGATGACTAGATGCGGTCGTCTGTAACATACTCTAGTGCCTGAATATATGTATATGATCAGTAGGTTCTTGTTCCCGATGTTTGTTTTATATTTATCCTTTATACAGGTAGCCATTTCTGGATTCTATACATTAGAACACATTTTCTTCATCAATTTACGCCTCGCTGTACTACAGCTTAGTGGATTCATTTCTTAACACTTTGTCTGTTTCGACCTATATCTGCAAATCTTTCCTTTTCTGGTTTTCACTAAAGGACAGTATTCCCAGCGCGGGACCGATCATTGTGCATTGTAGTGCGGGAATCGGTCGTGCCGGTGCGTTTATCGTGATCGATATGCTCATCAATTACATTAAAACGATGGGTCTCAACTGTGACATTGACATATCACGCACAATTCAGGCTGTGCGTGAACAACGCTCGGGTATGGTGCAAACCGAAACACAGTATCGGTTCATATACAAGGCCGTTCAACAGTATGTGAATACAATGTCAAAACGGATTCAGATGGATAACGTGAGTTGCTGCACTTCTCTTTCCCTTAAATCTGATTTTTTGACATCCGTGGCGCGCAGCACTTCTGTAAAGTCGTCAGTTTTATTCATGATTGTCAGGATTTCCACAGATCGTTGCTCCTAGAAGACTATCTCTTCCTGGAGGATAAATTGGTCCTATCGTCATTGTGAATCATCAACCACCGAAACCAACGGCTGTGATCAGTTTCTGGTAGTCGACAGCAGATGCTTCTAATTCTCTAGTAGATCCTATTGCTCGCTTTTTGGTTTTATGCCACTTGTCTTCCCCAGTGAAAATCTAGTTTTATGGATGGTTCATGAAGAATCCATGGAATACGGTACCACAAGGCTCTTCAGCGTCGCTTGGCTTTTTCACGAGGTGGCACATTGAAGTGTAATTTGTCGAGCAATAGGAAATTTGTGTGCTTTTCTGAACTTTAATCTGCGAGTCAGGAATAAGCATCTCGTCCCAGTGAATAGCCCTCCATCCAAAATGACTGTGAAAAGGTATTATTTCGGTTGGTAGCCATGCTCGCCCAAACAATGTTTCGATCTGTGCAACTGTGACTTTTGTTTGCTTCCAGGAGAGAACTCACCACGCCGTGGAGAAACCTCTGATTGTTCGCAGTGGTACACGCATCCTAGCACACCCGATGTCAACCACTGGTTTGGTCACTGCATTTCACTGCCAAGTGATATAACTTAGCAGCACTATCGACAGCATATCTCTGAACTGTGTTAGTCACAATGGAAACCCGGTTGTTTAGTGATAACTGAGCCCTTTTCAAATGAAACTGGTCTTTTTGGTAGCCGATTTACTGAATGAAATTTCACTAATAATTCAATGTTTTCTCGCCTCCCTTAGTGGAATTTATTTATTGCTTTCTGGAAGTTTACATGTCTCACTATCTTCGTTCTTATTTGCCCTCGTGTAGGGTTTCATCATCATTTTTATCACTTTGGTTATAATCGTAACTGGACTTTGCATTGTAATTTACTCAGGATCTCCGGCGGACCGGAAGAGATTATACTAATATTAATCGTGCTGCAGATGATGTGGGCGTTATTGGAAATGTGAGCGTAGCTGTTAACATGTTTCCAATGATTGGTTCAAATGCACACGTGCACGCATCAGTTGCCCATAACTCTTGTGAGACGACAAACTTCTCGGAAATGGGACCGTCTGTTCACACAAATTTATCTGGTATACCTCCGAATTCCGGCCTCAATTCTAATCCCTCGTGTTCCTCACCTCCAGTCCCTCCGCTATCGCCTTCCAGTCATCGAAATCTCATGTGTTCAATTCATGGACCATCCACAGGTCGCAAATCTCATGGTGGTCACCAAACGTCAACTGGTACTTCCGTAACTTCGGGAAAACACTCTACCCCGGGCTTATTTCACCGATTGACCGGTGGTGCCCGATCCAGAACAAAACCGTGAACTTGTAAAACATCGGTAATTTCAAACTTTTCTAGCGTGTCTGTCATAAAACGAATTAGGTCCTGAGAGTTTCGTGTTCCGTTCAACATTATCATCTTGATCAATCTCATACATCAAATTTGACTCTGTATTTCTATTTTGGGCATGCTATCTTCTCGGTGTTGACCTCAATCTCGGGTGTTTTAGGTAGCTGTTAGTCGATAGTGGTTTCCCGAAACTGACAGAGCTCCACTTGCCTCTCTTTTTGTTGCATGATTGCGTTATCTCTCTGTCAGTTTGGACCGTTTTAATTGTTTCTTTGTGCTGCATTAGCTGTTAGCTTCGTTTCAAACTTTTAATTGGAATTTTTCTGTTATTTCTGTTACTTTGGATTAGGCACGCATTACTGCCTTTAACGCTTACGGTAAGGTGAGGTACAACGAGTAACCGTGACCGTAAAAATTGATTAGGCGCGGGAAGATCCGACCTACTGCAAATTTTCTTTCACCAAAGTAACCAAATAGGACAGGGATTCGGACCTATAATCTAGGGTGTCACAAAAACAGCCGATTATCAAATACACGGGAAAGGTAGTGTGGGATGAATCTGGACAAGGAAAGAGATTCTTAAGGATTGTTGTGAATCGGCGATTGTGCCAATTTACAGTACTGACAGATCCTCATGTGAAAACCACAGCGGAATCGCATGCAAACTGCTCGTGGGGCATTATCCGCTACCAGTTATCTAGTACTCGCAAAAGGTGCATGCGTGGGAATCAAGCCGGTTTCCATCCCGGTCGGGTTGTATTGATCAAATTTTCACTTTGCAACAGGTCTTAGAACATAGGCACATGTTCCGCAGACCTACGGTTTTTGTCTTCCTTGATTTGAAAGTGGCGTTCCACTCAGTCGATCATGCAGTTCCTTGGCGCCTACTGTCATTGAAGGGTTTTCCAGAGAAATTCACTTCACTCATCCAATTTCTTTATGCGAACAGCCGATACCGAGTTTGCGCTTATGCCAATGTTTCACCCGAATTCACCACGAGAAGTGGTGTTCGTCAGGTTTTCCCCTCTTTTCATCTTTTCCTTTCAACTTTGTTATTGAGATGATTGTGGTTAGATAGCTCCATTCTCATGTGAGAATAATAACATTGATATTTGCTCAGAAGATGATGGTGATGTGCGGACGATGTTGTGCTACCGAGTGAAGATTCAACTAAGTTTCAGGTTTTTCTCGATCTTCTGAACGGTAATGTGGGTATGGTTGAAATGCGTTTTGAACCTTCAAATGCAGGATATTATGGCAGGACTGGATTGGCTGTAAGCCGAATGCTGGGTGAAGCGGGTAGATTTAGTTGCTTGGTTAGTTGTATCTCACGTGGTGGTCGTATAGCGGATGAAGTGTCTTCGTGCACACAGAAGGTCCGACTGGTATTTGTTAGTTTGAGGCATCCGCGGTTTCGGCGATGCATCCGATCATCAACCAAAGGTCGAGCATGCATGGTAGCAGCGAAGTGGGTGGTGTTGTGCGGATCAGAAGCAGGGCCGTTGCGAGCAGATTTGCGAAGACTTTTGTTTGAAGACCGTTGTTTTCGTTGTATTGGTAGGATATGATGGGAAGGCCTTTTCATTATTTCATCAATCAATTAGACTAAACATCTTCCACTCCAAAAAGTCAGAGGTTCGAATCGCAGATCCACCAGTCAATTTTTTGGTACACGTGAACTTGCCGTCACCCGGTTGGTTACCACGCCGGACCTACTGGTGACAGGTTGTTCATAGTACTCTGTTTCAAGATCATGGTTGCTGATTCCGTCTTCACCCGTGCATGCAGCTTTTAGCGGTCATGGAACATGTCCCTTTCATCACACTCATGTATCCAGCATGCCTTGAAAAGGTTAGTGTGCGGTGCCGAGTTCTGCAGTTCAGTCTTCAGAAGAGACTCTGACCTTGAATACATTAGGATGGTTGGTACATGTTTTACGTATGCCCACAGAACTGCCACCCCGTTTTTTTCTATCCCCAAAGTTAGTGTCGTTTTTGTGTACTAAATCTTTCTTCCATACCATTCCCCAACCTATTATTTTGCTGTCTTTCTTTAACCGTCTGTCTTCCTGTTTTTTTTTCTGGTTGAGTGGTGACGTTAGGTAGCAACCAAAGCTAGGACTCATTAGTTCACGGTTAGTGGTCGTGAAAATTGAACTGAATCGCTTTTCACTATTGTCTTCTTACTCGTGTAGCATAGCTCTTCTAGGGATGGCGGTTCAGAGAGACATTCGAGATGTGAAATAGGGTCTTTCGTTTTGGTTGTTTTGCGGATTCTACAGCCTGTCAAACAGCTTCTGAAGTCGTTTTCTGGCATGAATTGGACAGTGTAGAAATGACCATGATTTCCAAAAATTCGAACAATCATTTATTCGATTGTTTGCTGAGTTCGCTCCATAAGTTGTGTACCATTTCCCGCGTTCTTTTGTGATTGTGCCAAAACTCTTCGTGCTTATTTTAAAAATATTTCGAATTGAATAAGAGCATCTCTCTATTCCACAAGACTTCTCAACGATATATCTGTTCACAGAGTGTAGAACAGTGCGTAGATAATTAGTGTGCCTTACAGTACGTACGCACAAACCTATCCATGTCGGACGGATTATGTTTCAGTCGTATGCATACAAGATCCCAATAAATTAATTAAATGGCATTCGCAAATAGTTTCGTCATAATTCCGAGTAAGTTTGACATGATTCCGAAATAATTTCGGAAGTGATATAGACTTTTACGTTAGAAGATAAGTATGCAAAGCGTTCCTAAGGTACTCGATAGTGGTAGTTAAGTGAGTCAGGTTCAGATACGAGATCCGATGGTGACCTTGATGGTAGACGGTAGTTTCCTGCCTCCCGGCTCGTTACCACATTAGATCTGCATGGTTCTATAACACTCCAAGTCTCAGAGTTAAGGTCCCCGATTCTCTCCCTGTGTAAGAAGCTCTAACGCCTATAGTGAATATCTCCTCCACTATACTTTTGCTTGGTTCATGATTAAAAGACAGCGTTTACCAGATACGCGCGGTCGGTTTTGGCACTCAGCCTAGGTTTCTGTTTTGAATGACAGAAAAAGCTCTCAACGCCTAATAATCCTCTATATTATTGTAGGGCGTTATGCCTATGCGACGTAGCTTTTCATACTTGGCCAGAAAGTTCAACCGGTGGGTAAATCTTGGTAATTTTTTGAGGGCTCATTTCAATTTTTACGACCGTCAACCTTGCACCGATGCATTATGATTTTGCTTGTTACGTCAACATTGTGCACTAAAAGAGAAATGAATGGATGATATTGTGAGAGCACCCGTAACGTAATAAGTAGAAAACAACTGCGTGTAAAAGGAAAGATTTCGAATAGAAGAGCGCAACTGGCTTCTCGATTTACTTTCTGCAACGGCCGTATGGGGGAAGTATCTCGTAAACCTCAACCCAGGAATACACCCAAAGTCTGTAGGTTTTCCGCAGTACAAGCCTCTTTTTAGAAGACGGGATTATATGAAGACTTCATAGTTAGCTAGCCATCAATTTCTAGACAATTCAAAAAATTTCACTGTCCGGTATTGCCAATGAATTTTTGTTTGGGTGGTTTTCAATCCTTATGCGCAAGTCAGTGACTTATCTAGAACTTGGAAACACGAGAAATTGTACAACGGATTGCTTTAATTACCACACCGCCTCACTGAACTACTCAGATGTTCCAAAGTTGGGCTCAGAAAATTGTCTCTATTATTGTAATCTTTTTGACACCTATATTGGTTCTCCCAATCAACTTTGTAAGATGCTTATGTACTGAAGTGACCAATCACAGCTTTCATTGGGTGGATACTTTTTGAACTGTATGTTTACTGGCATTTGTAGCGAGGAGGTGTAGTGTGCACTGAGGATGTCCAACCAAATCTGAGTAGTGAATAAGTTGAACAGTCAGTCACCGGTCCCCAATGGGTTACATAACCCTCAGATCGTTCTATTACCTTATGGGTTAGATCGTTTGGACAAAGGTTCGAGTTAGAGTCCCTAACTCAACTCGCCACTTCGGTTTGGGCAACCAGCTAGTACCAACCCCAAAAAGAAATCATGGATCCCTATGGATAGCCGATAACAGAGGAGCTACCATATGTGCTGAACTCTACAGTGTTTTCCTTTCCTTTCTCACTGTTTTTTTAACTCGCCATGATTCTGATGGCGCATAAATTGTACACAGGTTTATACATATAAGTCTAGATCAGATTAGAGCCCTTCGAAAGTCACTGAAAGCATTTTCTGCTAGTTCACGAAACCCCGTTGAATCACTCACTCGTCTCCTAAACGTTATGATGCGAATTTATGCTTTTCGTTTTGCGCAGTTGAAAGCAGTCATTTACTCATGATATTGATTTTCTGATCCGTATTTACACGCTTCCATCACTAATTGTATGGACGCAGACATTGTAACCGGCGCCTCTGGCCATACTCCCACGCCAATGCAAGGTTCGACTGCTTAAGGAGCCTTCTTCAATTAATACCATTTGACATGCCCACCATGCATTCTGTGGAGGATTCCCAGGTTTGTCGATTGCCGCCGTGTTGTCTGACCGGTCCTCACCCCGTCCATGTGAGTGAATTCTCTCTGGTGCCCCCACCGGCAAACACAGATCAGCGATTTTTGAGCACCCTACTGAATTCATCATCCAAGAATGAATTGTTCTTGCCCGTGAGAAAATCGACCCACCATTTTTGACTTTGTTTTCCGCCTGTCCCATTCTCCTTTTTGCAAGCATTCTCTTCCCCCCTGACTTCGTGTACGGCACGTACATACAGCTGCAGTGTGATATTTAAGATACCTATCTCAACCGTTATTGAATCACCACGTATCTTTAATGTCTTTATGCTCAGTTTCCTTTCGGCGATGGTTACTTACTATAGTAGCTGGCTGTCAGCAAGTTGGACCCCTATGGTTTTCTGTTTTCGCGCTTACCACCTTCTCTCGTGAAGAGGGATGCCATCAATACTACGATTGAACGAGTACCTATCCATCTATTGATGTGCCGAGGTCGGACTCCCATCCATGAAGCCGCATGTTATCAAGAAAACGATTTACATTCCGTTGAATAGCTTTCTGTCTGCGAAATTGTCTGATTTATCCGAATGAAGTCATTCTGAAAACACGAATGGTTATCTTGTCTTGCCCCACGTGTGCACCCTTATGCGCGACGGGTGCTGTACATCTCCCCTCATTGTGGTCTGCTTACTCAAACAATCATTGCTGTTGTAGCTTCTAAATTTTCGTTGATACTGAGGAATCTATAAATGTTATTGGCATTGACCGTAAGTGTACATACTATACAGCGCCTCTGAGGTTTGCCCATACATTGGTTTATTTATTCAATATTCTGCTTTTTCGCTTCCTAAGGTTTATCCAGTCGAAAGTTAGCAAGAAAAATTCAAACTAAGTGCGCTGGATAGCATGGTGTTTAATCCAGTGAACCTTTTTTTATCATGACCCTGCATCGTCTAGGCTCTTCATGAGACAGGGTAAAAGTGCCTCGCGAAAAGCCACTAGAATCATGTTTATTCGATGTCCTTTGATCATTACTCCTGCACGGGCAACTTATTCACAACTATTTGAGGTTGCTACTGTCACGCCGAGGGTCGGTGCACGGAATGCTATTACATGTTCCAATGCAGTTGGTTCTGTATGTTTACATGCTGGGGTATTTAGAGAAAAAAGTATGTTGTTTCTGAGGTCCAAGTGCTTTGTTTACTCTTCATTATCGTAAAATGTGTCAGTTTACGATTAATACAGTGCGCGAAGTGACATCGACATTGACCGATTGCGCTTTGAGAGGCAAAGGTTTCCCGGTGTTTTGTCAGAGCAGGGGGTTTTTCGCACAGCATTGACGCATGTCTCATGTCGGTGCCGTCGACGTCATACTTAAAGATTATGATTTATCTAACTCGTGTTTTACAATAAATAACCGTGGATTTCTTATGGTCTTATTAGTTCGCAGGGCTTATCTTGCTCCCGTATACTCATCCTTCGTCGCAATACCGAGAAATGACGATGTTCAATGACAACTGACAAGTCTTGTGCGCTACCTTCTCGTGACTGAGGTGTTCCTGCTAAAGCGCTAGGCGAATGCCGAGTGCCTTACACTGGGTCGACTGATCATACGACTGTGTGCTCACTGGAATCCGTGGTGAAGGGGTGTACTGGGCACCAGGGGTATCCAGTCCCATCCGAAGGGCGCATGATCTGTGCAATCATTCACCGGCCCCCAGTGGGTTACATGACACTCAGATTGTCCTTCTGCGTTGTGAGGTAGACCATTTAGTCAAAGGCTCGGGCCAGAGTTCCTTAAGTGAGCCCTCTGCTTTGGTTTGCACAACCGGGTAGTATCAAGCCCGCAGAGGACTCGTGGGTCTTGATGGATGGCCGGGGGTGTGAAAATGGGGAAAAAGAACTGGCATATGTTGTGAACTCTGCACATTCGCTTTTTCTTACTCCTCTTTCGCTTATTGTTTTCATCATTCATCATGATTCCGATGGCACTATTTGTATTCATATTTATGCAAAATGTATATAATATATATGACTGATAACACTCCTGGTCCCACTTCACGAAAATTTGGATGCAAGTCGCAGTTAGTAATGCAATCGGTTCCGCTCCTTGTGCGACTTTATCGACTGTTCATATTGCTTATGCATGACCAAGGCGAAAGGAATGAACTGACGTTTGCTCTAGCCCGGATAATCACCTAAAATATAAAACACATGAGTTTGGCCGATGCGCAAAATGAATCTGATGATCCTGCAGTTCAAATTTTTCGTATTGTCTTATTAATAGGAACGTATGTGACAAATAGTGGATATATACATGAATAAGTTAGAACATAAGATTTCCAAAAATCTGAATGAATCATGAGTTGACTTCCAGTGATGACTAAAATGTTGCCGAGCTCTAGGTGATTGGGAGCGAAATTCACTTGGTTGCTGGCTTCGAGTATTATTGTTGCGTATGCACGGAGCTGTTTCAATGGTTCCATTGTAACCGTTTGTGACTTCTACGTAAAAAGAAGTTTCTTGGACCACAGACTCCTTTGAGGTTACCAAAGCAATACAGTTCAGACCGCACAAGCGTTTTCTCTTACCAGTGCTCTGGGCGATTTGAACCAGTTCATTTTCCATGTTATCTCGTATATGAACATTTAGTTTGGGTCTTGGCCATACTCCCGTGATTCACTGCAAGGCCAGTCGACCACCTCCCAAACCCAGTACACCCTAGCTGGTCCATGTTTCTCACAATGGAAGCATCATCACGAAGAATAGTGTGGTTTTGACAATATGCTGCAGAAGCGTACTTTTTTGTCATTGTGTTGTCCACACGGCAATACTATCGTAGGAGTGGCTCGGCGGTTTGAATATTCGATCGTTGAGGTTGGTTCCTCCTTTTGATCTAGGAACTCGAGACAATCGCTCTGCTCTCTTGTTCAGAACCGAATGATGCATTTTGTAGTCTTTGTAACGATGGTGACACTCCTTGCGGGTCACCGTGAACTGTTCCACACAATACCGAAGAAACACTCAATTTAGTTTTGTTATTGGCCGACATGATATGCCCTCGACGAATGTTTATCTTGCAGGAACGCGGTTGGACGTAGTTGAATAGAAATTCAACTGTGTTGCACTGCCAAGACTAATCATTTGAATGCCGTGGGATCTGTGGCCGGATTGAAATCTCCTGCCTGGATAGTTTTTATGGTCTTTAAACCATCGATGAAAATGTCAATCGTTGTCAGCTGCAACCGCCGCCCGAACGAGACCCAACCAGGCCTACTGGGAACTGACGGCTTCGCTTGTTGCCATAGGCATGTGCTTAAAAGTGACGATATCCGTAGATGAAGAGAGAAGCAGGTAAAAGTTATTGCTGCCGTTGGCGAATATGTGTGCCTGTATGATAGCTATCTTGCATTAGTCGGTCCAGTTAAGCATTTACAGTAATCGGCGATGCACAAGCACGCACGAGTGAAGTCACATGGACGATTCCGAGGTCAAATATAGGGTCATTTCATAGCAGGATTACAATTAATGGCAATTTT
>LUCM01004568.1:27895-42088 GCA_008360955.1 Fasciolopsis buskii | reverse complement strand
AGAAGTCGCAAGTAGTATCTGGATGAGTGAACTGATTTTGCCTTGAAGCACGCCACCGGTTTCTCGGTTATTGTCGCTAATCAGTTATGCGTACCCGGTACTCTCTTGTCGAAACATTCCTAAGGTTGGCTCAGCCCGACTGACTAAGAATTATCAACGAATCACAGTTGTGGTTCTTCTGTGGACTCTTCGACGAAGAGCTTCCATGCACACCCCTTGCTTCACAAAATCGAAATAGTTATGTATACATATATATCGTGGTTTGGATCGAAACGTCACAATAAACTTTATAACTCAGCGTACACCTTCTCACTTCTTATATATATATATATATATGTATATATATATAAACCTGTCACAAATCGCCTTCCGAACGGAGTTCCGGGGGCTTTTACCTTGCCACTTGCGGTCGGACTAGATTCCACGCCTGATTTCATCCGTAAGTTGTTTTATGCACCATCTGAACGATTCGATATAGGCGTTTGTGCGTTCGGTAGACGGAACGCCTGACATCCAGTTTGAAACAGGTTTACCTGTCTACCTTAGAATGAACGACAATGGAAACTCGTAAAAAACATTGTCGGTATTCAGAAACTGTCCGTTGAATCAAAGGGCCATTTAGCGTGCCGTTGGAATTCCGATATCTATGCTGTCCCTTGCAAATGTGCTACTGATTAGCAAAAGTTCAGAAGTAAGGATGTATTTACACGAGGACAGTTTATACAAATTACATTCTTCTCGAGCCAGTGGGTGAAGAAGTGGAAGCTGATTTACTTGTATGAATCAGCAAAGCCAGCCACCAACTTGGCAAGGGGAAAGCTCATCTCTCTTCTAGCGGGTGTCGTTAACAGGACGCTGTCCGAATAAGATTCCTTTCATGGTCACCGGAGTTCCTGGATTTGAATCCATAAGAAAACTTGTGAGATTAATTAGAAATCAGGATTTTATTGGTCGAAAATACCAGGTGGTCAACGTTTACAAATACCGTGACAGAAGTTTCAGGCAAATTATCGGTGGTATCTGCACTTCGACTGACAGGCTACGCTTTAGGAACAATTGAGGGTTTAATGCCGCCACCGGGGGAATATAGCACATTGAATGAAGTACGTCATTGATTATCTCAGAATGCGTTTATCATGTGATGGAATTTACCCCGTAGGAATCAGGTACTCTATTAGGTACATTTTCTGATGCGCTCTTTATTTATACACATTTATACCACAATTTTTTCTTTGCAGGCTGATGATTTCAGCGTGTCTGAAGGTTCAGTTACCCGTGAGAAACTGACGCAGCCGGCCGCAGCTGTCCGTGACTTCTGGGAATTCGTAACCGATCAGGGTTCGTCCGCGAATTCAGGAACGTCAGTCCCGTGCCTCATTTGTCGTACGCAGCCATGCGGAGACGATTCGAATGAGTTGGTTTGGTTCAGTCGTCTGCTTCGCAGCACTCGCCACTACAATGTGGCACGGGCTAGTATGCCTAGAGATTGCCGGTTTTTGTTACTGACACCCACTTCTGCTGCGGAGACGCATGAGAAAATCCATTGTTCGAAAGAACAACTCGTTCATCGTGACCGTATCCTTCAAGAACTCCGGGATATTCGGGAGGAAATTTTCGTCGATGTTAGAAACGAGGATTCCGAGGGGCATAGTTTGCAGCTTCGTCATCATAAATCGACTCAGGAATTTTTGAAAACTGGAGTAACTCGTTCTCTTCCGTGGATGGAGGTGAATCAGAATCATCCATAATTCACGCATCTGGTCCACGTTTTCTTGCCCATCATGGTTATTTTTTTTGCATTGTTTGCAGTTGTAATTCAAGCGTGTTTATTTGTTCAAGGTTTAAAAGATATTCCGTTTCCTGAGGCATCCTGAGTGTTCCATTTTTTAAAGACGTATTTGATAGTGCTTTGCAATGGAGAAAAGGGAGGATATCTGCAATATCAAGACCAACTGATGTAAGGAGTGTTTCGAAAAATCGATGCGCCATGTATTGGTTTTTAATTGTGAATGATGTGATGTTAATAACACAACGTTGTTGGTAGATGTAATGTGCCAACGTTTCGACTACCGTGGGTAGTCTTTCTCAAGGCAAGTTTTACTATGCATGCGAACATATGCCATTCTCCGGCACTTTCTTCCAACAGGCCGCACTAGAGTTGGAATTCCTCAGAGAACTGAAATTGAACAGTTTTCTGGCTGAACGTCTTCAGCACTCTGTTCGGCTTAACGATGAATCACCCACAATTTCTGATCGAGGACTGCAGCACGTTCCCAATACGACCCTTCGTCGACTTGCCTCAGTTGGGCTTGGACGGACTCGGCTGTCCCGTTTGGCTGGCTTGGCTGGCTGGTATGGGTTTGCTGGTTTTTTAGCCTATCGACCTCGTTCGGATTCCGAATCCAAAGCCGAATCAGCAAATGATAAACCAGATAGGAATGAGAACAATGCGATCAATGCGTTTGTCACGGACGACTTACAAGTTCTGAAAGATCTATACGTATTTTTTCGTCGAGTATACAGGTTAGTGTTTATCGGGTATCTGATGTTTTTACCTCTGTGTGGATTCATTTATTGGTACATTTATTCGCCTAATTTGGGTAATTTTTCACGTTCCACTTCGTATTAAACTGCTCCTGAATTATCCAGTAATCTTAAATACCATTCAAGGCTTACGTTTCGATAATGGAAATCCCCGCATTTTTTAGCAGCAGAGCGTCTTGGCGTGAATTGAGCTTCCTTACTGTACAGTAAACTGGGTTTTTTCAACGAAGTTAATTTACTATTATCCAGTTGTTCGAGTAGCTTAGTTTTGTAAGTTCCTTGTACTTGACTGTCGTCTCACGTTGGTTTCTCAAGAGGTTGATGTCCGATCTACAAGTAGATTACTGTGTGAGCAATGAATCGTAGCTTTTCAACGCTTGTTCCGGAAGGACTGCAGATTCTGATGCTAATGAAGTCGTCCTGAAACAGCGCAAATGCCCTTGTGGTCACGTATTCGGTTCACTTCGGGTTTGAATCTTAGTTTGAGTTCGGTGGATACGTACTTCTGATGACCTTCAAAAATCAATGGTTCAATATATACATTTTTTCGTGTACTTGTTTATTTCGAGCTAAACTTGCATTCCGAACAAGGTGAACTGTTCGAAGTCCGCTCACTGTTACAAGCAAATGTCTTTAACAAAGCACAATGTGAAGAAGAATGGGAGGAAATTTTCTAGCTACTGGGATTGTTTTGCGAAATTCCTCCGCCACTTGCTAACCAAAACCTAAGCATAAAATATAAAAGATTCTGAGAAGAAATCAGTTAAAACTGAGGTCTTGTTGACAAATACGAGTGACATGCCGGTAACCCATAACAGTGTCGCTGATGTCAGTGAGAATTCTGGTTTCCTCCAGTTTTTATTTGAGAACCATTGCTCATAGTGAAATACAATGTATATGCGAATCCTCTGCGGTATCCTCGTTTTCAACGTTCCGTTTCTGCTGTCTCGTTGGTTTCTGGTAGCCACATGGACCGACACAATCGATATTATCGTGAAAGCAGGTCTGAGCAAACTCATCACATCCAGCCACCTCATTCCCCCTTTCCTGTGGTCGATAATCCCAGTCGAATACGGGCATGGGTTTCTGGCGGTAACACCCTCTTCACTCCGGGTGGTATGCTTCCAGCCCGTGTATTGTCCATCGAAGAATCCGTGAAACTGATGCAAAAAGCACAAAAGCAATATCAGGTAATTCGAAGTTATTTGTAAAATTTGTAGATGGTGTAAGGCTGTTGCTGCGAATGGCCTAACAGTCTGTTACCTTTCAATGTTAGTAGCTAAGTGCTTGTTGGTACATAGAACACTCTTTGTGACTGTCTCAATTTGCGTGTACCATAAAAATGGCAGTGGTTTTCTTACAAAATCTCAATAATGAAACTAATGCCATAGGCTTATGCTGTACACCAATCCAGGTTTCGGGGTAACGGTTACTGATTCCCCCCTCACTATGCATTGGACCCCAGTGGTTATGATACTTGGCCCTCCACTGCACTCATGCTTCAACCAAGTCATTTAAAAAATGCAGGTTTTTTTTCTCTTCAACAAATGTCATTGTATGAGTACAGTCAAAGTCTTCCGGAACCAACTGTTTGCTGTACTAGGTTCAAAGCCGTTAGTTTAATTGAGACACCACATTTTGACGCGGGTATCTCGTACTGGTGGATGACTCGGCTTTTTGGATGTACCAGGCGTCCATGCGTTGTAATTCGTGGCAAGGCAGTCACACCATGAAATTCAGTTGTTGCGCAGACTACGCACGTCAGAAACCGACTGAAAGCCTGGGACTCGAATGTTCGCCCCAATAATAACGCTGGAAGCACGACTTTTACACTGCTTCCAACATTTCCATTGATTTTCATCAATGAAAGCGGTTTGTCCTTTCACAGGAATATCCGCATTAGATTAAACAGCAATTTTTAGTGCTAACTTACATCTTATGGCCACCAAAGCCAATTTTTCAGCCTGACCGAGGTAATGACGTCAGGCTTTTCTTCGTAAGTCTCGTTTCGAATCGAAGACATGGCCAAACCACTGCATTTGACGCCGTTCAAAAAGTGAGAATAGCCGCCCTGTACACATGCATGTTGTTGTGTGACGGAGTTTAGGACATAATCATTACTACCTTATTCTGGCTGCATATCAAGGGCACCGACCTTATTATCCACTCCTTGTTGCTGCGCAGATGAGGGTTTGGCTAAGGGCAACTCGGAAGATGCACAGCTTCCTGTGAAGGCTCATTTCACTGCTAAACCATAAGGTTTTTTTTAAGTTATGCCGTTGTTGTCTTTTCGTAGACTGTGTATTTTAGACTCGGTTCTGCTCTGACGATTTGGCTAACTAGTGCAGTTTAGTACATTAGATGGTACACTTGTCCCGGAGTTTTTAAATGGACGTGGATAAGACGCATTGAGCGTTGCAAAGTTATGAAGAGATTTGTTATTGAGGTGTTTATCTACAGGTCAATTGCCTTCGGTCTACATACAGTGCGATTTTGAGCCGGCTGCAGACCTCCGGGAATTTTTCTTAGCATGACAATCTCCGGCAAATTGGAGACCTGTCATCCAAGAACAGCGACCGAGTAGTAGCACTTCACGACGCATCATGCTGTCTATAGCGCAGTTGAGTACCATTGATGGTTAATGGCAGCAGTGGAGGAATACGAGGCCAAGGGAGATCTCTAGGCGCTCTTCGTCATAGATATAGAAGTGGGCATCTTTTGCATAATAGTGCAGTTCTAATAAACTGGTATACGTTCCGAGTAACCCATCACTTCAACGTATCCTATGAATTAGTTATTTGTTGACGGAGACGAATGTTGCACCAAAATTAGTGAAGCACGCTACGATGTGTAGCTGCAGGTTATGACGGTATTCTGCAATTCACTGTGGAGCAAAGATCTGGTCAGCACAATCTTTTCCTCAAAAAGGTTGCCGTAGTTTTTTGCACCAAAGTGGTTTGTAAAATTGGGACAAAATCATTAGCTTCTATTTATATTAGATTGAGAGCTGCGTATCTCTCACAGGTACTCTTGTTGCCCTCTTTCATGTAGGCAGCAGGATGGAGGTTACCCAGCCTTTGGGAAAAACTTCGGTGTTTCAGATGCGAAGTTCGGTAGAGTTAGTATACGAAATCTAAAGATCATGGGTGAGGTGCCAGTCTCTCCAAATTATCCTTTTTCACATTCGTTCGCGGGAGATTTCCGGTTCGTTTGGAGTTTGGAAGTCGATTTCGTTTTGCGGGTGCATTGGATGAAAAGGTGATTAAAGAGCTAGCTGAAGTATTCACTTTCTCCTTAATGCTCCTGTTCGCGTTTCGATGTGAGGAGACCATTACCATCGCCCAACACAAGGGGAGTAATTTGCACCTTCGCTGATAGAGAGCGTATGAATCAGGAAAGGTTTACAACGTCTCTAGCAGCTGTCGCAGTTTCTATCCGATCTGGGACTTCAGACCAATATCTTTTACGGTCTCTTTTGACTGAGTGTTCAGTTTATTATGAAGGATGTGGTAATCCGCTGTTTGGGATTGTAGCGTCCCTTACTTTAGTACAATGGTTCAGGGTTTCTGTAGCGGTCCAGTCTCTCTTGTGCCACTTGGTTTCACCCAAGCATTCAAGGGAAACGTTGGTGGCATACACATTTGTTCCCATCCGTCCCGTCGATCTCAGATAGCCTAGATACAGTACTCTCTGATGTGGATTAAACATTTGCCATATTTACTAAATTCGAATCATCTAACCTGTTATGTGGACCAGATTTCTGCGGAGTTTGAAATCAAACTTAAGTTGAGCATATATCAGCGTGTTGTCCATGTCTTTGACTTTCATTGTTCGGCCGTGATGCTCAACGAAAACTCAGTCGATTTAGTACATTGTCCTACCGTAGTCGGAGTACTGAGTCACTCAGTGCTTTTTGGATACCGGGAGCGGTTGTTGGTGATGACTGGTCGATTAAGTTCTGCGAACGGAACTAAGTGACCGCTAATTTGACGTCGTCTGTCTGAGGCCGAATTTCTCCGTAATGTGCTGAATTCATTCACATGTTGACCATAAGCAGGCGTTCCATTCTCCATGGGTTAGAGTATTAAACTTCGAGATATAGCTCGCTAAGTTTTGTTTCTTTTTAGAGATCATCGTTATTGTTTGAATTTGGCCGTAAAAGTGAGTTGTTAACACTGTAATCATGGCCACATGCTCCTGAGCCATGCCACGTCTATCCTTTGTAAAACTGCCTCCCAGTGAACCGTGGTCTTGTCAGCTGAACTGTTCATTGTGATTACAACCTCGTTAGGCCCAAAAGGGTTCGTCGATCTGCTACGATACCCAGTCGGATGCGTCCACGCGGAGGGCTTGAATCCGTTGGCTTACTGGGTTAGGTAAGCGTGTTAAAGAAAAGCAAGTTGCGCGGATTCTGTCAGTTCATTGTGCCCATGGCAGTCCATTGGTTACCTATATCTACTACCTGTCTGTCGTCTATTGTCGAATCTCGTGCATCAGGTGTTGCATGATCACTTCCCGTTCTCGTACAGAACAGCATTAGGTCAACCATTAACTTTGCACCAACGCACGCTGCTTGTGATTGCTACCTCACGCCATCACCTGCTCAAACAGGAAAATAATGAGAAACAATAAAGGGTCGTCTGCAGAAAAATAAACTGAATAACTATACAGAAGAAGAAAGGTTGCGAATGAAAAAACGCCGCCGACTGCGGCACTAAGCCGTATCATCTAACCAACCATTGCTTCGGGGGGATCTCGTGGACCCCAGCACGGTACCCTTATTCTGGGTCTCCTCAAACGAGACCAGTAGTTAAAGTTTTCATACTTTATACTCATGTCATCGGCTGGCCACTCCGAATCATCGAAGAACCTCGAAGATCAGTGTACAAGGAGACAGGCGCTCTGTGGGCTTGCACAAAACGTCCAATCCATCTTGACCTATGCTGATTTAATATCCGATCTAAACACTGGACCATAGGACCTAGTAACTTTCCGGCTAACTTCTGGGTTACTGCTCTTCTCTACGACAACAACGTCTTCGCTTATTTTCTGCTCTCACCGGCCATGTTTCGGAGCCATGGAGCATAGTCTACCTGTGATCGATATGCGAATGTCACATTGGTGCCACAGATGCCTCAAATTAGCAGATGTCAAATAGGTACCTGTGTGCGCGAAGACACTTTGCGTGATATACGACCACCAGGTAAAATATCTGTCCAAGTAACTAAATTAACCTATGTTAACTCTGGTATCCCTGAAGCAGGACGGGGACAATCCTTCTGGTCCAGCTGTCTATCTCCCTGATCATCCCCATTTTGCACGAAGGGCTGGTAACCACTCACACCGATTATTCCTTGGAATCACATGTGCAAGGCGCATAGTTTTCGTGCTGGTGTGACCATAGACTTGAATCGAAGTATACCGTAAGCCTACGGGTGTGGACATGAATGACCGACAATCTTCGACTGATCCATTCCATCCGGTGGATGTGACCAATCTAAGTCCAACATTGTGAAGATGAAGAAAGACTTCAGGTGAGCCGATGTCACTTTTTTATGACAAAAACTGGTGCTTACAAGAAACGGTCTATGATCTGAACAGACGTGAGTGAGACGATCACCGTTGTCGCTGTGATCGGCTGGGACAGAAAATCGACCTCCGATGTGCCGCCCCACTTTCGTTAAGTAGCGAAGCTGGGAGTTAAAATCACCAGCAACAACCACAACATATGCCTAACACTGTTCGAAGTAATCCATATTACCCCCGGTAGAAGTCGTCTTTCGCCTCAGGGAAGCTGCAATCACTGGGTGCATACGCAAATACGAAAACCAGACGACGACTCTTCAGTCGACCACTATGACACGTACCGAATCGTCCAACCAAACTGCACATAAATGGCTGTTAACTGGGATCGATTCTAACAGCGCACGTTCCGCCCGCATGCTCAGAGCGATCTCGACGTCAGCTTCAATGAGCGCTCGGAACCGGATCACCGGACACACGATAAATGAACCGGGTTGTATTTGGGCTATGTAGAGTGATCACGGAAGAGCGATCCTGTTTGCGCCTTTTAGAGACACAACATACGTATAATTTAAACATTTCAAGAGTTCCAGCTTCGGGAGCTTGTTTCCCTACTTACGGTGCGTGGACGAACAACAAAGGGGACCAAGTGAAGTGAACATTTTGGTTTAGGGAATTCTTTCGAAATATTTTTTCCCCTTTCCTTAAATCCTTGGAGCAGCAGTTCTTCGTGGCAACTTGCCTGGTCCCTGGGTCGGGATAACGTAAGTTAGAAAAGTCCCTTACAAAAAGGTATTTGCACTTAGCGACTACCCATACCGCAAAAGAAAATTGTTCTTTGGGAACCTAGCCGAAGCCTTTGACTCAAAAGTCTTACCCTCAAGACAGTGAGGCGTAATCCAGCGCGAGAATACGGAGAGGTGTGTACTTATCACTAGCCACCCTACTCAAAGCAGTGGTTGTTTACACCCAGAACATGACGACGCACCTCATCATTGTGTCATGGTCGGTGACCATTCTATGATTTTTGGTGCCGCAGGTTTTAGTTCTGTGGTTAATTTTCGAAAAGAACTTACCCTTTTCCTAGTACTTCAAAATCGACGCTATTTTAAATATTGCGCGGTTGAGAATTTTTATGTCCGCAAAATGATTCATCAACACTCGTTCTATGGTTGGCTGTTTCACATATCGACCAGGGCCACCCTGCGAAACTATATAAACGATAGAGCTCACTTGATTTCTGACTTGGTGGGTCACCAATAAACGCGCAGCAGTGTCCTGTGTTCGTCTTCTCTCTTGCGGTAGCGGGCTGGGATAGCTGTTCGTATTCCGCGCCTTTTTTCGTTCTGTGTGGCCGTTCATTGAAGGGAGCAGTATTCCCGCTCGTTGCGCGACTACGGGGCTCGTAAACTCGAGCCCGAACAATTGTTTCTTCATCTCGGTGTGTTCCTGTCCTGCTAGACCACAGGCTGTGTTCCTGTGCTATCGTGCGAGGTTAGTACTTACGTTTTGTGCTTCAGTGTGTGTATAGATCAACCAAACTCGGCAGCACAACAAATCTGCCTACGGGGTTTTTCGAACCCAACGCAATCGGATGAGGACGGCAATGTATACGGATTTGAAGAAAAAGGTTCCAGACCCAGCTCAAGCTGATGGAGGCTGTCACTCAGCGGATTTGGAATATGACTGCAACCGCTAGCAGTCCCGGAATTTCATCAGACACCCTGGTCGGTCAATGAGTGACTTCATACATGACCCACAGTCCGGTGTTACTTTTGGATCTTGATTCAAACGCTGCGAGGATGTTTACTGTTGGTCTGGCAGATAAAGTCGATAAAACCAAAGTACGCTTACTCCCGTGAAAACTTGGTCCTGCAGAAAGTGTGCGGTACACCATCTTCACTTTCCCGGATGAACAATCAAGCCGCACATGCGACCAGACTATTCGGACCCTAAGAAAAATTTTCGATGATCCATCTTCGTTCTTCAGTACGCAATATCGGTGTCTGAAACATTAAACGTGACGCTGACGACCTGGTAACTTACACAGGAATCGTTAACCGTGAGTGTAACAGGTTCAAACTGGGTGTCTTAACAGAAGATCAATTTCAGTGTCTAATTTTCCGTTGTGGTCTTCAGTCCCCAAGCCATTCCGACTTACGCACCCAAAATCGAAGGACAACGAGATACGACACTAGAACAACTCGTGGATTAGTGCGAACGTTTAATCAACCTGAAACACGACGCAGCCATGATCCAACGGCAAGAAAGATCGTGCAGCAATCTAAACACTGTTAAATTTATGAAACCGCCCACGCCAGCTCAGGGGTCGTGCGCACATCAACAGTTGAAACCACTCTCGACATACAGGTGCTGTGGAGCCTAATATTTTCACAAATTCTGCCCGTTTCGCACCCATCAGTGTAAACACTGTTGTCGTGTTGGCCACAAGGAAGCTTTCTGTCAGACCAGGAGGTTTTCACGACCCGCTCGTTTCAACCCAATCAAGCCAAATCCAGCTAACGACCTGTTGAGTGTTCACTCATTCGACCTTGCGGTAGCCTGTCGATTAAACGCCGTCGATCGCAGAAAGTTTGTCACAGTTAGTATAAACAATGCTCCAGTCCGCATTCAGCTGGACACTGCTTCAGACACTTGTCGTATCCAACTCAAACTGGCACGACATTGGTCAGTCGCCCATCCAACCCACATCAATGACAGCTACAAACGCCTGTGGTGCTGCTTTGGAATTAACCGGACAGCTCCAGTGCACTGTCAAGTACAACGGAAAACTGATCTCGACGCTGTGCTGCGTAACAAAATCCGACATCAATCTGCTCGGCGCTGACTGGCTAGAGGTACTGGGCCTCAGCAACTTGCCGATAGACACATTCTGCAAACGCGTTCAGACGTCCCAGTACACAGATACACTGATTTTGAAGAAGCCATCGATCACCGCACCAAGTACTAGGCCACTCCGCAACTGAAAAAGGCAGCCAGCCTGTTTTCTGCCCAAAACGCCCAGTGCCGTATGCAGCCCTACCCCTTTTGGACCAGGAGCTAAAGCGTCTGGAGGACCAGGGGATTTTGGCCCCCGTAACATTTTCCAAATGGGCGGCATCCATTTTTGTCGTGAGGAAAGCAAATGGCGATATACGCCTTTGTGCTGACTCTTGCACCAGACTGAACGCTGCACTAGACGGCGATTGCTATCCGCTACCGATCCCGGAAAACATTCACCAATCTCAATGGCGGCTCTTGTTTCGCGAAGCTGGATCTAGCCGAGACATACTTCTGGTCAGAAGTGGCCCCTGAATCGCTGAAGCTGCTGACAATTACCACGCGTCGTGGCCCTTATCAATAAACCCGGTTACCGTTCGGCGTAAAGACTGCCCAGGCTGTCTTCCAACGTGTGGTGGACATTATGCTGTCGGGCCTGCCAGGAGTGTCAGCATATCTCGACGACATCATAGTGAGTGGAAACTCGGCAGATAACCTGTACGATCGCTTGAAAACAGTCCCTGCGCCTGCGTAAAGAAAAGTGCCAATTCTTCCTGAACAAAATCAAGTACCTGAGGTTCATCTTTGACGCTGATGGCCGTCACCCTGACCCAGAGAATGTCAAGGCGATTCAGCAGATGCCCGCACCAAAGGACATTTCGTCTCTCCGGGCATTTCTTGGCTTAATCAGCTATTACAGCGCCTTTATCCCGGACCTCCTTCGCGTACGCAGTCCGCTCAAAAGGCTGCTACAAAAAGGACTGACCTAGTGCTGGTCACATCACTGCCAATTGGCCTTCGATGAACTGAAAAGGATGTTGGCATCGGATGTACTTTTGATCCCCCACGACCCCGGCCTGCCGATAATTGTAGCTGCTGACGCATTAAACTGTGGGATTGGAGCGGCCATTTCCCGGCGGAGCTCAGAAGGCTGTGGCGCATGCGTCACGAACGTTGACTTCAGCAGAGAGGAACCGCGGTCAAATTGAAAAAGAGGCGCTTGCGCTAGTGCTCGCGGTAAAAAAGTTTCATAAGTTCTTCCACGGCTGACACTTCACGCTACGATCATAAGCCGCTACTATTCATTTCCGACTCAAAAAACGGCATCCCGACATTCGCCGCCAGTCGACTACAGAAATAGGCAACCATCCTCCTCGGATTCAATTTTGACATCAAGTTCCGCAAAACCACAGATTTCGGCCAAGCAGATGGCCTTTCTCGCCTTATTAACAGTAACCCAACGGAGGACGAAGACAGCGTCATAGCCGCTGTTTCCGCCGAGTAGGCCATCACCGATGAATTTTCTGAAGCTGTCCGCGCAACGCCAGTCCGTCGATTCACGTTTCATGATCTCATCCTACACCGGGCAATAAAATTCGTCCAAACTTGTTGGCCTCACGATCAATTAACCGGTGAGTTATTGCATCTCTACCGAAGATGTGAATCGCTTTCTGTCTTCCAAGGCTGCCTAGTGACGTCTCACTAAATAGTCGAGCCCAGGGCACTGCGACCGAAACTCCTGCCACAGTTCTATACGGGTCATCCAGATGTAAACATGATGAAGGCCATCGCGTGCAGCTATGCCTACTAGACAGGAATGGATGAGGACATCATGAGCACGGTGCGCAACTGCTCAAGGTGCAAGGAAGCGGTCAAAATGCCACCAAAGCAGACAAATGTGTTATGGCCGACCCCCAAACAGCCGTGGTCCAGGCTACATATCGATTTTGCCGGGCCTGTTAAAGGCATCCATTATTCAATACTTGTCGATGCCTTATCGAAATAGCCAGAAGTAATTTCAGTGAACCCAGCCACATCCTCCGGCATCATCGCGGCCTTACGACGCTTATTTTCCCAATACGGGGTGCCCGATCAAATGGTGTCGGAATGTGAATCTCAGTTCATATCCACTCTGTTCCGCACACATTCTTGCCTCCATATCGTTTTCAGTCAGCCGGTCAGGCGGAGAGACTCGTCGACACATTCGAACGAGCGAGAGAGACAACCGAAGTGATACGATAAGCATCCTTATATGTGTATCTGTATTACTCTGTTGGCCAGTGTTTGGCAATCACATTTCGGAGGAGGGTGAAGATTTTATCGGCGTCAATGCTTGTGTCAAGGAATCACTCTAAGGATACACATAGGGTAACTGCAATCGTCAAAGACTGTTATCTCTGCGCGATGATTCCACCTCCTGGGGTCCCTACGCGATTGACCTTCCCGTGTGTTATGCGACCTATGAAATGTGACGGACGAAAGCAGCTTTGACGCTATCGGGATAAGGCTAATAACCCTATGTTGAGCGCAGTCAGCACACAAGCCCTCTTTAAAGATGGGGGCAACAATCAACTCTCCTCTAGAGGAGAGGACTTACTCAGAACCCGACCAAGTCACCAATCCGCACACAATACGAGAACAAAAACTCGCACGACGAGCGCCACACTAATCCCCATACACACCCAACCGTTAAATAGACCTGGAAAAAATCCTTCGGACCCCGGCGCTCTATGGCATGCTAAGGATCGCGTTTCCTTGAAGATCGCCGCCTCAGTTGGAGGATCTACTGTAACAGGCCACTAGACGCTTCCAGGAGTAGCTTCAAGAGGGCGTGACGCAGTGTCAACTGAATTTGGTCCAAAATTGCTTTGTCCAGCGTACACGGCGTTGCTGCAGGTTGTGGATAAGCGAACCGTCAGCTTTCACGCATCGTTTCACCTACGTTCAGTGCTTTCTCATCAGTAGGTCGGATTAGGTTGGAGCAGCTTGCGTAGAATTTCTCACGGCGGTAACATGTTCCATCTCCGAAGCTCGTTGAGACCACCAGATCTCCTGATTCTACGCAAGCTTGAGTTGAGTTCATGTCTGGTTACGAGCCGTGCCTCATTATACTTGCTGCAGGCGTGATGAGCTGGTGTGCGTCAAGAAGGCGCAGAGACTTAGAAGAAATCCAGTGTCACAACACGACATGTCAGACCACAAACATCCCCGAGCCATGCAGAATCTCAAAGGCTAAAACCTCAATGAGCAACCAGTTTCACGTGATATTTTGTTTTTGAGGTGGGACCAGTACTAGCTCTTCAGCTAGTATGTTTCGAAAGCTTCCAATGGGTTGGAAGCTGATTA
>LUCM01004568.1:8577-22326 GCA_008360955.1 Fasciolopsis buskii | reverse complement strand
TGAGGCTTGCTTGCTGTTTAACGCTGAACGATGATGATGATGATGATGAATGACTTTCACCCTGCAGAATAACGATACTCGTAACCAACCGGTGATAATCCAGTAGCAGTATCTATCACCTCAAAAGTCGAAGGCTCGAATCCCAGCTACGCCGATTACTTTGGTGGTAAACGGCAGTTCGATGTCCCCCATCTGATGTTATGACATCTGACTTTATCTGGTTCTATGACGCTTTAAGTTTCAAGGCCAAGATTGTTCCAGTACTATGATCCCTAGAGGCCGCTGGATTCATACGTCAAATGTGTAATTAGGAACAACCAGTTATTCTGGAAGGAATCTCATTAAATAGCACAGCGTATGTTCACAATACTCATTAACGTGCACCAATTTTTCTCGTGTTCCCTTTCTTCCCGTTCTGTTTTCATGTCGTGGCAGTTTACTGTGCCATCTGGATATTTTAAATTTCGTATTGGATTTTTCACACGAAAAATCCGATAATAACCTGCAGATTATCCCTTTTTTATTTAACGTCATCATTTAGGATGTTCCATTGTTCTTATTTAGCAGCAGAACCCTATATTGCAGTTTTCGGCTCTTTACTCATTTCAATTTAATATTTCAGTTACCGTGATATTAATCGGGAAGCGATGGACGATAAACAGAGCTCCGAAAGTGAAAGCTCTTCGGACACGGACGAACCTGATGCGGACATTGAATCAGACACGTCTCTCCATATGGAGGATGTTGACTGATCAGACATTTATGTCGAGGCTCATTTGTACATTTGGGATAACGAAAAACTTGACTTATTTTCTTGCATCATTGTTCACTTCAGTTGTTATTTACCGCTTGAAGCTTGGCTGTCTCGATTAGACTACAGGTTGATACGATGTGATAGTCTACTCGCTGACAATACTCGAGGTGGAAATAACGTCGTCTGCTAAAAGTAAAGTCGCGTTCTAGTGGTTGATAGGTGGAGATCAGACCCAGTAAACTGACGAGAAACTTCTCAATCAACAGAAAGCTCATTGTCAGTAAAGGGACATTTCAGGAAATATGCCCGTTAGGAATAACTTTCCGTACAGAACTCCTATCAGTGAATATGGAAGTGGGGTACTAAATTTTCCCACGTATGGGTGATTTCAGCACATTTCACTCGATAACTGCTACGCGCAGAAGATGAGAGAACGCATTTCAAGGAATCCAGTCGGCGGCCACATTTTGCTGTTTTTTGATTTATGTAGCTGAAGATTGTAAGTGATGCAGTAATTGAATTCAGTGTATACAAAACAGAGAGCTCTTTTTTAACACAATGCGCCCCCACATTGGTATTAGTCATGTCCCCTTGTTAGGTTTACGTCTTTTTCCTGTGATTGGAGCCGTCAAATCGAAAATTGTATTCAAGGTTTTCTAAAAATCTAAATTGTAAGTATCCGCGAAGTAAGTGCCACTGGAAAGTCAGATCTGGTTCTGTAAAAACAGTTGCCGGATATTTTTTCCAATCGGAATCAGTGTTGGTGCAGTTTGTCGCACAAATTGCGTCAGTGGTGGAATGTAAAAAACGCACTTATTAAGTCTATGTTCTGTGAGGTGTGCCACCTCTATTGAGCGCATGTATTAACCGTGCAACAAAAATAATGGAATGGAACGACTTCCCCCAAGGCATATTGTGATTCCTTTCCGCCAAATATCTATCGGCTGCGCTCTCGCATGTCCTAGCTAGTGCTTGACTGAATCGCTTCATATTGTATTCTATCATTCGGGCACTTGGTGGTGTAACCAATGTAATTTGTCTTACAGAAACGAGTGAACCAGTAAGCACAGAAAGAGTTCATCTATATTATTAGTCTACCGTTTACTTGTGATGGAAGAGCTGGTTTGAAGGATTAGAATAACTATTTTGCACTAAGTTCCTAAATCTTCGCAAGTGTATCTTGTTTGAAAGGTAACTTGGCTTATACCACTTTATTCTGTCACTGACTTTTTTCGATCATCGTTTTTTATGGAACAACCAACCAGATCCCAGGAGCATTTTAGGCAACCTGGCCTAAATCTGGTAACTTCGTTTTCTCAAATATCATCGATTTAAGGTTTTCTTAGTTTGTTTGCTGTGCTTCATCTAGCTGCGCCGGAACAAACCCATGCTATTTAACGAAGTACCAAGTCCACGATTCCTCTCTGAAAATTGTGCTTTCCAGTTATTCCTCTTGACGACGTAAAAATCAACTATAGAGAAACATCTGCTCTTGACCAAACTTCATCTCTACGGTAAAACTCATTTCCTTGTTGGTCCGTTACTGTACACGGACTTTGGACGCAACAGATGTCACCATTATTACAGATTTATCGTAGTTGGACGGCGTGGCCAAGTTGTCCGGTTGCCGTATTCTTTCCTGCTTCAGTGCAAGAGAGATACTATAAAATGGATTAGAGAAGTTCCAACTGTAATTTCCAAAAGGGACCGCAACTGGTTTAACTCGCATGTGGCATGCCCAATATAGCAGTCGAAGGCGGTAGTGAGTGATTGACGTTCTGATGTCAAATCGGGCCAATCCTGTCCCCAAATTAAGGTCAAATTTTCGGTCAGTTATTGTTGGCGTCAGGATTACTATATGCCAGCTAAACCAGCTGCGGTGCCTCTTGCTGAAATTGAAATTACGGTTTCCTGTCTTAGTGTGATTTTCCCTGAATGCTGTCTGATTATTTCAACCTCATAAAATCCGCCATTGTTTGTCCGCAGAGAGTTTGACGTAATTGCGAGAGAACGTGAGCTTATTTACCTACGCTGGCGTACATCTGGCTTCATCGAATAGAGCTCATAGGTTCTTGTGATCTCTTTTCACCATCTAGGATCGTGGGGCGTGGATGTACACTTATTCAATACCACGTCCGGTATCGACGTAGGATAGTTATTCCAGTATAACAATCTCATATAGGACTGAGGATCCGCAGTGTAACTAGCACACATGGTAGTAAGTGCTTCCAAAACTAAGAAAGCCCAGTCGAGCAGAATTGCGCTGACAGGGATTTGTGTATACAATTGTCATATAATATAGAGCAGCAGTCAAGTTGACACTTTATTTGAGATCACCGAGTTCATCCTAGCTAAGGTGTAGCTTGGGAATCCTGTGGTTTCGTTGCTGTTCATTGCGTAATATTTCGAACCTTAGGACCTGGGTTGCTTGACTGCCAGAATAAGCACAAGGTTCTCCCTTGAACTTACAGCTACTCGTGAAATCCATATTGAGCTATCAAATCACGTTACTACCACGCAGTTCATATGGGTATGCTCAAAAGTGTCTTCATTGAAACTCAGATCACAGCCGTTAAAAACAGACCAAGGCCATTCAACGGTGATTTGGTGCTCTAAACCGATAGTCAGAGTTAAATAGTAAACAAATCCGAAATTGAATCAGCTTAATTCTCGGTACGCAAAAGAGTGCTACGTGTGTAAGAGATGCGGTGAAAAAATAGTCTTTTAAATCATCATTCGGTTAGAGGATTACTGTACTGTAACTCGAATTGTGGTTTACAGGCGCCACAATAGATGGAGGGCCTGATCCGTAACCAGGTTCGAATTGGTCCCCATGTTAAAAGAAACTCCACCAACCAGATTCGGGCCAACCTATAGGCACTTCAGTATCACGTGGGTTTTGTCAGCGGCACGACAGCGTGGTGCCGTTTTCGCTACCCTCCCAAATGACGGTGATACACGGCACTTACCATGGTGGCGGAAAAGCCCCACGTAAAACATTCGACCGCATCTCTTGTTTTTTTTTCAATGTTTGACCTACTCGGCCGAACCTTATTTCAACATGAAACGTTAGGTAAAGCTTAGGGGGTCAAATTAGGACTGCTCAGAAAACATTTTATATACGTTGAACTCGTCCCGTATCCTACCATCTTGACTGACGGTAGTGAACGCCCTCTTATTCGATTTGTATCGGAGTCCATCGACGTCGCAACCCCTTGCATGACCTTCATAATCTGAGACTTCTTACCCGCAGCTGGCATCTCGTCCCATTCTTCTAGTCCATCTCTGTCCTTTTCACCGGATGCTGATCGATCGGTGAACTCCACTTCACTTTCAGTTGTGCATGCAGGCGGAGATGCACTGAGTAGTTCAGAATCCTGACCAACTTGAATTTAAGTGCCGAGATGAACACATGTTCTGCCATTCGCGGTCGTTTGTTCTACTTGGGCTCGGCGACACCGAAGACGATAGTGTTCCGTTCCGGAACATCTGAAACGATTTGCAAAGTACACTAAGTGTTGCGATTGACATGTGCACAAGGTGGCTGTGATAGCTGTCCTATACCGATTCAAGAAGAGTAACTGGGCAGGCGCACACACGTTGCATGATGCGTGGCTGCGAACAGTGAGCTTAACGGCACTGCGGCGCACCACGATTAGTGGTGTTTGACAAGGGTGTTCCATCTATCCATTCTTGTTCATCGTGGTCGAGGTAATGAAGGAGGCTTTACGAGGTTTCCAGGATGTAACGGTCGAAATGGGAAATGGAAAGAAGCTGTGACCTAGATTACCAAGACGACGTCATGTGGCTGTTCGAATCTACGGACCATGCACAACGTGCACTAGACACAATCGAGGGCTGCAATTTCATTCAACATGTGATTTGCACCTTCAGATTATAGGGTTTTGCTAAAAGATTGGATAGTAGTCCAGAACGTACTACTGGGTTGGGAGAAACTAACGAATGTAGATCCTTTCACTTACCTTGGCAGCCGGATGTCAAAGGATGGTAACACGGCACTGGAAACGAGCGCGCGTATATCCAAGGCTCGAGCGGCGTACGCCGTCGGCCTGATATTTAACTGAAGTTGAAAGACATACAGTTCTATTGTACGGTTATGATACATGGAGTTTGGATGTCGGAGATGTTCGTTGCCTGAGGGTTTTCCATCACTGATGTCTACTTGGTGTCGTTAGGATTAAATGGAGTGACCGCGTGAGTAGTATGCAAGTTGAGGATCTATTACTAGGTGCCGGTTCCAAGAATACTTTGTCTCAACGAACGAAGCTTAGTAGACTACGCTGATTGGGTCAAGTTTTCCATATGACGAACACTCGTCTACCACACTGCTCTATTTTGCGTCCCTCTCAAATCACGTGGAAATCGGCAGATGACGTGGTAATGTGGAATGGGGAAATGTACAACAAACGTAGGTCAAGTAAGTGCCTCAAGTCTTCATGGTTGAGGTCCGAAAGACTCGTCAAGTAGCTGACTGGAGACACTGAAGGATATGGCAGTGAACAATGAACGGTGGCGATCGTGTTGTCATTTTCTGTTGAGTCGGAATGATTGAAAGAAGGCATTTGTGCAGTTACGCTTTGTTCCGCAGGTTGGCTACTACACCATTCTTCCGTTTTTCCGACTATGAAGGCCCAGTCCTTGATCTCCCTACGCTTTGATTCTTTCTCCAGGAACGTGCAACTTTGGAGAAAAGGCAGGGGTCAGTAGAGGTTCGCTTGCTGTTTTACTTTGATCGATGTTGTTGAGTTGTCATCATACGGAATAAACGGCGTAGCGATACGAACGCACATTTCTTTCGCCAATTCGATTAAATGGAAATGAAAACAGGGTCGCCACCGTCCGAGATTCGTCGCTGTTTTTTGTTTCTTGTCCGTCGGCTGAAGACTTTTCTAAGTCCTAGCCGTGAAAGCATGAGGCGCCCGCACTACACGTTCTCCCGGTTAACTAGATGCCCGTTGTATTTCTGTAGAACCATTCCAAAATGGTGTTCTAAACAGAAAAGATATTAATTCACCGGCCAGTACGTGTTGTTCAATGTTCGCGGTATTTTCAACGAAAGCAATGTTCCGGGAGCTCCTAGTTTTGCCACTGTCGTTAACAGAGATATGACTTTTGAAGAACACCCAGTACTCTGGGGCCAGTCTCGCTGGTTACACGCTTTTTCTTAAGGATAGAAGTCAACCGAGAGATGGAGGAACCACTCTGTGTGCGCAAAACAGCCCGGGGTGCCTGCTGCACGAGCATGGTTACAGGAAATTTGTGCTAACGGGTGAATCTCCGGAGCAAAAGCTGTATAATGACTTCGCTTCTTATCGCCTGTATGCGTAATGAACTATGATCAAGGCAGACCCAGGAAACCCAACGCTTGTGAAGAATGGTGCCCTTGTTGGTCAACTGCTTGCACGGCACTACGCCTCCGTGCATGTTCCAGAGGCTTCGTCTGCACTGCCATCTAGCAGAAGTGGTAGTATTGTATGTGAAAGGGAAATTCTGAATGCACTGTTGTCACTTCCGTTCCAAAAGTCACCGGGATCGAACGGGGTATACTGAGAGACACCAGAAAAATTAGCCCGACACGTCAGGTCAGGAGGAGGAAGTTAAGCTTCCGGAGAAACAGAACAACGCTACAGTGGTGCCGTTTTTCGAGGATGGGGGACACTCGGGCCATTAGCTACCTTCGCGACCATCTGCGGAATCACTCATTACTCATCTTCAGAACATGATTCCCGAAAGTAAGGCTGCCGTCTGATCATCCCTGTGGAGTGCGGACGAGTTTCCTGAGCATAAGCGAAGGGTTGCCTTAGGGATATTATTCATGTGCATTTCAGCAAGACGTTTAATAAAGGCCCACACCACTGATGATCATGAAGATAAAATCCTTCGAAGTTCCAGGAAATCTCTGAAAGTGGACTGAGGGTTTTGCACGAGAAAGATCATATGCTGCCGACCGCTAGTAAGCTAACTGTCACCTTGTTCCAGGTCCGTCTGCTCTGGACAGCAATCTTTCTACCATTACTCTTTTGGCATGTTTTCCGCAATCCTTGGGGAGCTTGGAACTATCCAGAACCCCCGTTGTCATTTTGGCTATATGACTCAATCAATAACCACGACACTAAAAACTTCGTCCGGTTTCTACATAATTACGCCTTTTTCTCCAGATACTTTTCAGGCTCCCCAAATGCTCCTTAGATAGTAGTCTATCCCGCACATTTTTGATTTAGGTATCGTTAACGTGTTGCGACGAGGTTTGATTTCGATATGACCGCATTGACGGTGTCAGTCCTGACAACTGACTAAAAAGATTTTCCGGTTGTACTTCTGAATAAAGCTTTTTGGTTCTCTGTTGACAACAAAATCTCTATCCAGATTTCTTGACTTGGAATTCAGTAGTAGTTTGTCAATTAATACCGATATCACTATTTCCTAATTACTTCGCCGCGATATCCGTTATTCGTGCCAGAAAGTTTTCTTCATTTAAACTATTCAGGTTCTTGATGGATACTACCACGATCATTAAGTGCATGTTACCGTAATGAACGCTATGATACCCAGAATTACTTAATCATTTGAACAAGGACCAATTCACGGTAGAAATAGGATCCATAAATACACTACGAATGCTTGACGTACCACTGCCTCGTCGTCCCGATCGGTTACTTTAACGCAATATCAATGAAAAGACGGGATAGTATACAAATCCTCGCAGTTTTGCACCGTCGCATCGTACAAAGGCTATTATCGGCTGTGTAACTAACAGAATCGTAAGAGTATGTTCCATAAACGCTGGCTGAAAGCAATGAGACATTCAAAGCGAACGGATATCCTGAATTTTTTATCTAATGGTTCATGAAGACTCATAAGATCAAAAGTTAATTGTCCACCGGAGAAATAAAACTGATCTAGTAGCCGATTCCGTCAAACAAAGTTGTCCAGCTGCGACTTGCGCATAAGTGAGGGATACCCATTACGCTGCTGTTTCACACCAGTTTTCTCGTTGCAAACCAAAGGAAAGGCTCTGTTGGATAGAACCTAATTTTGTGTTTATCAATTCCTTTGCACTTGTGGCGACGGCCAAATTAGCCGTATAACAAGACACCTGGATGATCGTATTCGCGAGCAAAATCCACCTGACCTAGAAGTGGACTCACAAGGGCCAACATGTGGACAACTACCGTTCATCTTATCGACACTAGCCACTTCATTGACATACGACATTCATCCGGACCGCTCAACATAATCATCAGTCTGAAGTCGAAGGACATTACGTGCCCTCAATTGTCTGTTGTTGAGGTTATCATGATTCTTTTGAACAAATTTCACTTCGCGTTCCAGAACAGTCAATCAAAACCTTAGAACTGGTCAAAACAATGACGCAACAGGTCTAACAGGACACTTATCCGATAGGGCTCAGTACACAAAGAAGGAATCAGAAACCATGATCCTGGAACTTGGAGTCGCGCAAAACCACATAGGGTCTCAGTGGGTTAAGTGTGGTAACGAGCCGAGCGACAATGAGTTCCCATCTTCGTATGCTTACTCAAACTTGGTAACTGAGACGCTCTTTTCACGAAGTTCACTTTGTTTGTGTCAAGCTCTACAGGCACCATGATAACTCGTAGACAGTCACCACAAGGCGGTTTCACCTGCTTATTTGCTTCGATAACCTAGCGCGATATCAATGACTCGTTAATTTTTTTCACGACCGAGGCTGAGCGGCATGCACAAAGTCACCGAAAGATCTAGGCCGTCAATGGATGCGATAATTTTGTACACCTATAGTGGTCCATGCGCCAACGGAAACGGGGTTTATTGTATAACTCACCAATCAGATATCAAAAGAAAATCAGCCAATTCAGTACAGATCACGGACAACATCCCACGGTGGCGGACTGACCCAGAAGATGGAAAGTATTTCGTAAAAAATACGAATAATCGCGGTTGTACGAAAATGTCGAGAAAAAATGCAAATTGACAGCTGGCCATCAAAAATCTACAAACACCAACCGATGACTGGAAAGATATTGCAAGATGAATTCACGATCACCGTTTACAGGTTGTATTCAGTAAATATACCTGAAAACTCTGAAGTTAACTGATAGTAATGTACAGAATATTTCGAAGTTACCAATTACAACAGATTTAATCAAGATAAAATAATCTTCTTCCAGTGTACTGACTGGGGTTGTTCCGGGAAATGTCGGCTGATTGCTGGGTCTGTTAATTCTGCATCATCTTCGAATTCCCCGCGGTCTAATACAATAGCTGAAAACATATCCGGCTCTCTGACTGCCTTATCACGATAAACCATGCGCATGGCAGTCAAAAGCCGATCTTCTAGTTGCTGCAAGCAGTGTCTGGAAAAGACAACAGTGTCATGTTGCACAAGGGACCATACGTTGAGACCATGCAGCGGCATTAGAGTTAATCCGCGCCCCGGATGTGTTGCGCGTGGCGCTACAGCCTCAACGTGATGAGCGACTGCTTCCGGTGCCAACTCGGCGTCAACATGATTAGCATAGGACGAACACGCCAGGTAGATGGCCAGTCCATCAGGCCGAGGAGCATTAATCAGCTTTGACAAGCTTTCTTCAAGAGGCTCCTTTGGGTTAGGTGCTAAATTATCACTGAAAACCGGAGGTAGGAGGAAAGGAGATTAGATACAAAACATGAAATAAGATTAACGAATTTCTGTGTCACGTGAAAACTGTAATAGACGTAATCAAACAAATGGTTTATACTAGTACGTTAAAGAACTGGATGATACTCTCTGCTTTCTTCGGGTATTTGTTAAATGTTCATCGATGAGTCAAATTCATCAGGAGCAGTTGTGTTAGAAGCTATGGTGACCTTAAGAGAACTAGGCCAACAGATACGTAAAAACCAGCGGACGATAAATCTCACACCTCGTTCAATTCAATTGAACAGAATCCCTAATCTAAAAGGACTGGTTACTATTGACGTGATTGTTACGACGCTTAATGTTGCCGGCTTGTTTTATCCAATATCATGTGCTTACTCCCTGCATCTTTGTGCCTCCAGAATTATGTCACAATAGCGTGTCACGACGAGGTTCTCGAACTACAATTATTGTGCAAGAGAGGAAAGCAAGGATCTTTTTTCAGCTAGAACAAGCTAATGCAAGCGCAGTTGCGCCTAATCGAACTTTTTACTTCACGATTATCGACGACAAAGATTTTAGCGAATGCTAATTTCTGCCGCATTGTGTGTCACCTTTCTGAGTTTCCCTATGATCCCGATGGCAGTATATCATTTGAGTCGTGGTGCGCACATAGCTGGCACATGAAGATGAAACAAAAGCTCAGTTGTAGCTACCTGGACCTAGTCTTGCTAAACATGTTCATCACACCAACTACACATTTCCGGCTGAACCCAGGACGCCACCACTTAGTGATACTGTTCAAACGCCGAATACAATTTTTGGACAGACGATTTCGCTGCAAATGGAGGTCCTGTTAACACGTTCTGCCTGGGGTTCCTGACAGATCACTTTCGTTTTCTTGCATTCATTTTTGGTCTACAGTGACATAGATACGAAAACGACAGAATGCAGTTGCTGCCAAAGCCTGACCAAGTACCTAACATCAAATTACAGCAGGTGATCGACGAATGTGAGCATAAGGCTAACCTTATATAATATTGCGATATGATCAGGGAAGAAAACAAGTCGACTTCCACGGTCCACGCAGTAAATAAACGCAAAAATCCAGAATCGCCGTCACGGCTTCCAACTCTTCTAAATCCAACATGATAACAGAGCTTGTTGACTTCATTCATGATTCTTCTCAAAAATTAACATGTTTTGGAAGTGGAAATATTACACCGCTAACAGACAAGGGCTTAAAGGAATAAATGACGACCTGCCTGGTGACGAACAGAACAGAGGGGCCCCATCTGCGCTGGTCGACTAACTGACGCAGGTATCCCGCCGCACTGTTCATTACTTTGGTAAGCCGATGCGACCGGACCTTGTAGGCAGCGGACAAGGGGTCGTTTTCTGCTAATTCGTCTGGATTGGTATCAATCGCCAACTGGATTAGCTCCTCGGCTTCACGTTCCATATCCGTGGAGAGCATCAAGTTATCCACGATGTGCAGATCATCCTGCAAAGTACAACTCATCGGTAGCAAGCTTGACCAAAATGGACATACGTGCAGATAAAGCTCTGATTAAAACGCAACGCATCAAAAGAACTTTCGTTGATTTATCTTTTGCGCCGTGAAATGGTCTACAATAACTGGTGTAAGATTGTAGGGTTAAGGAAACTTTTCCGATTCATTTTCCACAACCAGAAGGCTACCAAATTCGTCATTTGTAGGGTAATCGTCCAAATCCCGATGAACCAAATTAATCATTAAATATATCCAAATAAAATGCGATAACCTTGCAAGGGTCAGGGTATTATTGCTCCCACTTGTCCCAACACTTTAGGTGGATGGAAGCTATAAACTGGAATATTCATAAGCGCCTTATTTGGGAACAAGGTATTCTTCAGTAAAAAGGGGAACATAGGCCCTCTGAACTAGGAATGAGTCGCATTTTTAGCAAGCGTGCACGCATATAGAAGAGATAAGAAAGAGCTCACTGTCGAACGAGTAGCATTTGGGTAGTAGTACCCAGAATATGAACATAATGTTTCAGAAGCGTGCCCCTACCTCGATGTCCGTTACGCTGGTGCCCAGCATATAACCAAAAAGACCGCCAGTGTATTGATAAGTACCTAAACGGCACCGATTTTCAAGATGACTTGGAATTTGACATCAGTTTGACTAAACATGTCGGACGCGTAAATTTTCGCAAACATCAAAACATCTCGATTTTTGAGAAAAATAGGCAAATAAAACAGCTGGTCGAAAACGACTAAGTTGCTAGTACGGAGACGTTTAAATACGGGATGTGTGTGCGAGGGGGAAAAATAATAATCAAAGAATAATGCTCTTCTATGTATCTGCTGCATATGCTTCGCTTTCTTAGCTGAATCTCGCAGGAATTTCTATGAGACACAGGTTGCACGGACGAGCTTCCCAACAATCGCACCAATGATTTCGATTCTAAACCAAAACCTCTCAGTGTCTCCAAGGAAAATCTCAAACCAGGAAGGCGGGAGGCACTAACCGACGCTAGCGCCTTAGTCAACTTATGCATGCACTCAATCAAGTCATGCATCATCATCATCATCGTTCAGCGTTAAATACCAGGGCAAGCCTCACTGGCCGCTGCCTTTTCCCGTTATACGTCTCTATAAAAGGAGAGATCATCCAAGGGGAACAGGGAATGGACCTAAACAGGCGGGAAAAGACAAGACGCTGCTGCAGCCAACACAAGGAAGTCTAATTGTTCAAACGCACTCTTTCAATCAATCCGATTCGATAGAAAATGACAACGCAATCGCCACTGTTCACGGTTCATTGCCATATCCTTCAGCGTCTCCAACCAGCTATTTGACGAGTCTTTCGGATCCCAACCACGAAGATGTGAGACACCTACTTTACCTAAGTTTGCTGTATCTCCTCATTCCATGTTGCCACTTCATCTGTTGACATCCACATGGCTTCTTCCATTCCTTGGGAGGAATGCAAAATAGAGCATGACATGGTGTTCGTCATGCGCAACACGTGACCCGGACAGCACAGTCTACTAGTTGGGTCATGATTTGATTTTTGTGCCGCTTCTCCCAGTCTTCTACATCATGTACAAGTACAGCATGAACAGATGAACGGTGAACATGTACATACAAAACATCCAAATCGTTAGTCAGAATCTATAGCAACTGTTTCAGTCGGATGGCGAATACCACAGATCAAAACACGACGACGTACCTAATCACCGCTCACCCGATGCCGCAACCAGACACCAGCAAAGCCTCGGAGAAACCCATGGCTGAGCATAAGAATTCATCGACCATCCTCAACGCGGAAATACCAGATGCCGCCTCAACATTGTGCATCTTTTGTCTGGCGGAAAGCCGCATGTCCAGGCGATGCCACAGACGTCGATCAACCAAAGAACCGGTGAACTGGACACCATGTGGACATTAAAGAGATGGCATACGTGGCACAAGCTCCAGTCGACGAAGGCGGATCTGAATCCAAGGGCACAGCTTTGTGTATCCCGGCGAGTCCCTAAGTGGTGCATAGGGGAGCGGCCACCAAAAATAGCAGCTAAGCTCTAATAAATTGGGCCCAAGCTCATGGAATAGGCGGCCGCGGGCAAGCAGCGGCAATGTCGAGGGAAGGGTGAGTTTACACATGGAAGACTATATCTGTAAAAATACCCCAACTTTAAGTGTCACTGTGATGTGGCATGTATCTAGTCGTCGCCACCTATCGTGCTCCTTTATCTCAGCAGGTTTTATTAAAGGATAAGGGAGAATTGTTCGTCTGGAATGACGCCGCTGCTATACAGGTGCGCTTGGTTGCGCAAAAGCTAGGGATGCATCCTGGACCAAACATGCTTACCTTGGACCGGACAACTGAATTGTAAAACAACCCTCGACACAACGGGTCGTATTAAATTTTGGCCTGAATGATCGCCGTTATGATAAACGTGCAGCCTTACACCGCTCACAACTCATACCCAACCGCCCACTCATGCTCTCACAATTCACATAAACACGTTTATCAGGAATTTCGGTCAGCTGTATTGATGGTCGTACCATTGAATGAAATTCTTCACTGATCGTCTTGCTTCATAACCAGCCTTGCATCCAATTCGCATCGAAATTCCTTTCTCCGGACGGTATCCTTTGACCCCAATGCCCCTCAAAATATTTGTTTTATGATGCAAATACCGGGGCCATTATCAATAATGAGCATCCTATTCAAAAGGCTAGTATTAAACAGTTCAGCTGTCATCCGACTTACGCCCCGTTGTGATTCTTCACTAAGGTTTCCTCTGCACGTTTCTTTGGGGCTCGGAGTCACTATCGTTCAGCGTTAAACAGCAAGCAAGCCTCA
>LUCM01004567.1:177736-379039 GCA_008360955.1 Fasciolopsis buskii | reverse complement strand
CTCCTTGAGTATGGCACTTTGATATACCCCAGCATGTCAAAGTCGGATAGGATCTCCATTGAAAGCATTCGGAGACGCTTCACTAAGCAAGTGATAGGTTGGTCGACGACTCTGAATTACAAGGAACGCTGTCTAGCCCTCAAACCTGAGCCACTTTGGCTACGGCGACTGAAAATTAACCCGGATTTTCTGGATAACCCGGTGAATAGGCCTTCTTTCTCCACCAACCCACCTATATTCCCCTTTACCAGTCTTTACCCTATCCGTCATAGGTCTCTAACCAACCATACAGAAATCGGCAAATCTTCTTTAGGGTCGCATTTTTTCCTTTTGGTCATGCCAAAATTTGGAACAAACTTCCCATCAGCATTCGGTGCACATAAAACCAATCCAGTTTTAAGGCTGCCTTAAATACTTACCTAAATGTCACCCAGGTCCTTCAACTGACCAATACTCCTATCTCGGAAGAGCGAAGATTAACCCCCGCTAATCGCTGGGTAAATGGAATAGTCATAACCATTTTAACAGGAGGACCTACTCCTGGCCCAACACTAGGCCCAAAGTTTCCAAACCCGCAGACGCGCAAATACCTCAGATATGTCCTCCCCGCTTTTTCATTCACTTTCACGCTTCTCGGTACTAACTTGGTCACCCCTCCACATACGTTCTTTATTATTAGCCAACTCTAGGTCGGACCTTTTTATTGTGAAATATTGTTCATTGTGGAAATCACTGCCCCAACAGTCTGACGTTGCCTTCAAAAACGAGGTCTGGAAACTACTGACTGTTGAGTCCATTATTCGTATATACAACCGTTATCTCTCAGTGACTCGGGCGTACAAAGTTTGGTTAGAATTATAACAGTTACTACAGTAAAGTTTCCAAAACCTGGATCTCAGCAGACAACACTAAATAACATTAAGGTCCATGATAGCAGAGGGATCCTGGATTCTGTGGCAGCTATAACCACGACTGACCCTTCCTATATCGATCTTCTCATCCCGGATTCCTTTCCCCATAGATTTCCCTGCCCCTGATTTACTCTGCCAACATGAAGGATCCTGCCTTTATGCCGGGTATTGCCGGAACTAGTTTTTCTCTTCGTAGACATTTCGTCAGAGAACACATTCGAGGTTCCTTTTACTCTTCCTACCTACTCATCTTGCTCCCTAGTAACCTGCTAACGCGAACCAGGTAGACTCCTTTCTCCTAAGTACCCAGCCTAGTTGCACTTATAAAAAGGAAAATCTGTCCACGTCACACGGACGATGTGATTCGCAACACACAAGTCTACATTAGTAAGTTTTAAGCAGCACTCGTTAATGAAAGTAAGACAAAGCGTTGACGATGACGAAGCCATACGTACAGGTCTGTGTTTTACGGCATAAACTATCATCCTCCGTGTGCTTGCTTATTCCCACTTTGTTTCTTTACTCCGTGAGAAAACCCAAATGACTGCGACAGATTTGCTTCAGCATCTCCGAACGTGGGGAAAACAGCAGTTGCGAAAAAAACAACGCGGAAAACTAAGGTCAGGCAGAGGAACTATGGAAAGCACCTATATGAGCCCTGTTAGAAGAAAAAGGGAAAAAGTCTCTGCTGGATCAGGTTGACCCCAGCAACCAAAGCACAGTCTGATTGCGAAGGAATGGGCCACCTTCTACGATGGATAGGTATGCCATCTGCCCAGACCTGACCCTGCGAAAGAAGAAACCCCACATCGCCCTTGTTTGGTAAATAAGCGTTTGGCTGCTTTGGTTGACGGTCTGGGGAAGTAGCTCATCGGACTATTCACTTATGCTTCACCACCCACCCCTCTGTTTTTTAACATACCCGTGTTCCCCCAAACGCACACCTAGTACGTATGCTGACGTCTATAACAACTACCGTCGTTCTTTCTTAACTATTCATGCAAGCTTACTGAAACTACTATGTGATACAAGTTGCTATCGTCCTGTTCAAGGACAAATTGCCGATCCCAATATTCTTATGCTTCCCCCTTCTCTTCTTTCTATGATTTCTCGTAACAAATCCTGTCCTAGCATCCGGACCACACTGCCATCCGCGACCCATTCAGTTATGCCCTCTCTTGGCAACTGGAAGTAGTAAACATCGGCGAAAGTTCACATGATCAATTATGCTTGACACCCTGTATCATGTACACCGGGCCCGCAGACCAGAAGAGTTCCACGGACAACAAATATTGACTTTATTCCCTACCCATTGCGCTGGCCGTCCTATCAGAACACCGTGATCTGTATCTGCGAAGATGTCGGAAGATGAATAAGAACGCGTTTCAAATAAGGACCATAAAGCACAGGACTGACTGAGCCATAAGCTCTATAGGGTGAAAGCAGCCGATGTTTGTCGCACACGTCCCGTCAACGGGAACTACCCCCTGAGTGTTTCATGATAGTTGTCTGGTCTCTGCAGTCTCCGTAAGAAACTGACTGTTATCACTGTTCCCTTTGTTGTTTACTCAACGTAACACCAGCTGGAACAAATTCCAGAATGCCCCTCTCTCCAGCTCTTCTCCAGGCTCGCCGATGACCACAGATGCAACGCAAACTATCGCCTAAAGCTCAACTCCATCCTTTGCACTGGTTGTCTCTCCCCGTTAGGAAGCTGCTGTCCTACTATCCAGTACCTGGCCGTGCGACCCTGAGACAAGCCAAGCCACGCTGTTGACCGCCCCGGGTGCCTCATCTCAGATGGACCATCACGATTGTCCACAGTTACTACCACTATTGTAATTCCGCGCAACCCCCCAACCTCCAAACCCGTACCGCCAGAGAACACCATAATCTCCAATATTAATCAAGGATAACACAAGTCATTCATGGCAAGTGTATTCAAGGTTTGATTGTAAATCTTACACGTACCCGTCTACTTCCCGCCACACATCATAATCCGCTCCCGGCCGCATAAGTCCAGTGACCATTTTTGTAAGTTCCATTGTCTCTCTGCCCACGATTTTTCGTATACTTTTGTCCCGTAACTTGTCTGATGCAACCTTGAAGGTTTCCTGCTGTTTCATTTTAAGCATTATTTTGACTATTGAATGTTGTCGATTACCATTCTTTATCCACCTCATATGATATTCTGTGTGATTTCCATTCTCCATCCCGCTGCTACATCTATATTGATCTTCATCTTTACCATATTACCTTCCTGAATTTTGATGGACCCGGCCACTTGACAACACCCACCATTTCTCCCCAGCCAAAGTATGCGCCGGCGATGCGCACCTTTGATGCATTTAAACATGGACTGACTCGCAGTGAGCGACTCATAGTCGGCCCCAGAAAGTTATGGCATTGGATTATCTAGCTCTGATTCGAAGCCCAAAACTCGTGATTAGCCCATCTTATTGCAGGTTATGTTCATTAGAGCACGGAAACTGCATCTTCACGACTAAATTATGTCTTACGATTTCCAATGCGCCGTCTATGTGTAAATGTGATCTTGCCTTGCTTATGACTCTCGAATTTCGAGAAATATACCCATTATTATTATTTCTTTACTATTTCTGTTTACATATTTCGGATGCTTTTCCTTCCCCACATCATCACAGCCCGTTTTTGCCTTCGGTAGTTGCATATCTCCCCATGTCCCAAGCTTCGCTTTCCGATCCTCGTAATATACGTCTGATTAGTGACGGTGTTTCCTTTATTCCATCCAACTCTGTTTTCTATCTTTGACGCCCACTTGACACTCCCCGTTCTTGGTCGCTGGAACCTTCCCATGAAGTATCCGGCCCACCGTGCACGTTGTTAGATCAGCGCAATCAATCAGTTCTCTTGTGCAATTTCTTTTGCCATTTCCAGCCAATCCCTTATCATATCAGTGCTGGATTTAAGTACAAATGCGGTCATTTCTTTCAGGCCAAACGCGCGTTTTGGGCCAGACATCGAATTTCATATCTTCTTTAAGCTGTGCTTTTGCATTTGCTATCTTCTTCATGTGTTCCAGGTTCACTTGATTTTTCTTGAATAGCCAGTCATCTTCGTGCAGAATTCGTACGCAGAATGGAATCATATTTTCATTCCCTACTCATCTGTTTATCTTATGTTTATTCTTGACATCATTTGTCCCTGATGTTCATGCAAGCTTCGTCCTCACATTCTTATCCTGCTTTGGTGCGTGCTTCTCAAAAACCGAGAAATTTACCTAATGTTACCATTATTACTGGCAAGGCAAAAAAGGTCTCTGCTCAAACACTTATTCCTATTGCTCTGCTGCACTTACATTCAGGATTTCGGAACAATTCTCTAAATTATGCCCAATCTCACATTTCACAAATCGGCGCCAAAACTCAGGAAATCACTTCTTTTGCAGTGAACCCAATCGAGCTTAATGGAAACACCACCTGGGTTCTGTCTTTCTGTTTTCGCAGCCAACACTTCAATACAAGCCAACAAAGTTGCGCACGAGCTTCGACTTGCTTTGTTAGAATTCTCTGTCATCCTTATTTCATTGTTTTCTTGCGCAATTTTCGGTTCAAATGTTGTCGCCCTTCGTCGCCAGAATTGGTCCGAAATATTCCTGTTTACAAACTTTATTGTTTCTCACACTGGGCTGGAATTACACACACCTTATAATCCTTATATAAGAAGTAATCATGCCGAGTTGCAGGGAGCTCTTAGATGCACCTCTTCGACCAACGTGTTCATTTCAGCATTGCTGAGTAACGTGCTGTTCACGAAAATGTCGGATCTGACCCGTACACTTCATCTAGAGATCCAAGTTTACACTGGTCTCATATGCAAACAAGAATCGTCGCTGAGCCAGGATGTTGCTGATTCACACGTTTTGATAAACTCCACGGCCCGACAGAGTTTCGAAAATGATGAAAACTGGAGGCGGCGCGACAGTATGAGTAAACTCCTTCTGGTCTTGCAAGTCCGAAGTTATCTATACATACTCCTTAAACTGAATTGACTATCTCGCAACACGATATCACTTCAGGTTTTTATCACCATACCAGTTCATTCAAAACGAACTTATATATTACCCGGTTTAGCTCCTAGCACAAAGTCACATTTTTCGATTCTTTTCTCGCGTTTGCCGGTCCACTTCTTGAGGATAGTTAGCATATTATTATAGGTGACTGTAATCACGCATCAACATGATGCATGATGTACGAGCGACATCCGCTAAGGTGTACGGGCAACCAATTTTTCACAAATGGAGAATGTGTGTATTAGCACAGGGTTCAAGGTGTTTGGTTTTACATGCAAATCACTTCCTTGGTGAGGAAGATCACAGTAAGCTATGTACATGTCGCTCACATTGTTTGATCTCGAGGAAAGCATAGACGATGCTTCCGTTTCAGTTATTCTCGCCTTATTTCTCAAGTAAACTTAGCTTCGAGAGGTTGCGCATAAATTTTTATTTCCTGCTTTTGCCAATACTGTTCCAATTAATCTACCTGCGTCTGGCTGTCTCTCTTTAACGATTCCTAGATTTCATTGATCTCACAGCACTTGTTCCTGAACGAGCAAAACGACGTCTCACACTTTCACTGTCCCTGTTCTGCTAACCAGTTTCTGACGGGCCTGGAGGGTTGGCGGTTACTTCTTCTCCCATCGTTTGCAAAATTGCGTGAGTTAACTTTCCTGTCTCTAGAAATCAAGGTGGGTACCCCTAAGTATCCATTTAAAATAAACACCCGCATAATATGCCAGGATTGGCGGCTAATTCAGAATAAGAGCCAGACACTGCGTCGTTCTATTGTTCAACATTTCTTCAACCTCAATAATTGATCTGTCCACTGTGTGATCATCCGGTGGCAATTGTTTATTACCAGATGTCATCATCCTTTGAGCTAAAACTGAGCCATTTTCAATCTCTCCCACGGTGAATGGGGCAAATGGGTTGAAGCTCCGGCGAACAACACTCACGTTGGTTCGGTTGATGATTGGATGTTTATCTACATATTGCCCCCATCTCTCGGGATCCATTTGTGAGCCGACCGGGTTTGGCCCATTGTCCGAATATGTTTGCTGGCATACCTTTCCCCGCCATGAGCTCTTGCATTACCATCCGAACTAAATCCACATTAATTGCGTGAGCCATATCCAACTGGACCGCCCTGGTTCGGAGACACTTCAACAAGCAGCCGAAACTTTTTTCAGCAGGTTGGTTTCTTTTCACGGTTATGAGCCAACAACAATGCACTCCCGACTTCGCGAAAGGCCATAGGGCGCCGTTTGCCCTGAGTGGTGTAATTAGAGCCACCAGTTGTTTCCCTGGTGTGGCATTTTGTCTTTTGCAAAGCAGATAGCGAAACTTGCCCATTTCACCACGGCCCCGCTATTTGCTATTGAAAATGTTTGCAGCGCACCATCAAACAGTTGATCTGTACCCGCGTACTCTTCTTTTGTGTAGCAATGCTAAATTATAAGCTCGGTAACGCTGGGGAGCCCTTCAACTAACACGGGACTAAGCTTTTGCAATCGGTAATCTTTAGCTCGAGCCCACGTAGTCCCATCAGGGGGTTTAAACCCCATTGCAACAATCCCCCAGATGCGGTAAATTTATTAAGTACCTTTGTCATCTTTTGTTCTCAGTCGCAGTTATTGCCCTGGAGTTGTGTGTGACTCCCAGGTCTAACAAAACAATCATCAGGCAGTTTTATTTTGTCAGCCAAACCCCGGGTGGAGCAACCTGGCCTAATCAGAAAAGTACCACTTGATTGAACAAATTGCCGAGGTTCACGGTTTATATGTTTAGAAGTGTGTTTGAATTCTAACATTTCGTCTACCACTTTGAGTGCCGGTGGAAGTGGCCAAATCATCTGGCTCTTTGATATGAGGTGCTTTTGTTCACATGGACAATTTGTATAATTTTTCAGGTCACCAGAGCCAAAGTTAGCCAGAATAAAAGCAGATTCTATGTAAAAACACTGGTTTACCTTGGTAATTCCGTGGACCCTCGTGAGCCCATTGGATGCAAATATATTATACCGGGCGCTGACGTCAAAAATATGGTAGAGCACGACAGAAGAATCTGTCCAGAATAAACTTCAGCACTATCATTTCACATCATGCGTTTAGTATCCTCTCTGTCTTCGACGCAAGGATCGCAACCCAATTGTGGAAACCGTCTTCAGCAAGGCCAATCTTGACTAATCGACTCTCAGTAGGGCTTGACGTCGACAATCTGTCTCACTCAAAGGAAGCCACCCCACGGCGAACCGATTTTAAAATGTTGGAGGACGCGACCGTATACGTAAAATGCAGCTGTTTCTTCGACGGCGGCTTCCCGGGAAACTTTATCTGTCCTACTTCACTTGGCCGTTTAAACGATCCAAGCCGCTGTTTTTGATGTAGACAGCCCAGAGTCTCGTCCAAATCTGTTCTTTCCCTGCAGAACTGCAGTAATGTTATCTTGCCTAGTAGTGGCCGTGGAAGACCAAGCTCAAGAAATCACATAAATTCGCTGCTAAGGAAAGAATCCTCCAAATTTCATGGCATTTCTCACATATTCAAACAAAAGACGAATTTGTGGTCATCTGTGCCCCATTGGATTCCCAAAGTAATTCCCGTTGGCGGTGTGTTCCGGCGGGTCTCGCGAACACGGGTCATTGTTGTAGTTTCTGGTATAGGCTGCCCGCAATCTGACACCTACATAGTTGGGTGAAACCCACGAAGCTCAAGAGTCTTTCCGAAATCGTCTGCCCGTTCTACTGCATATTGTGTATCATCGAAGTAGACAAAGAAACCATTCAGTCGAAAATTTCTTTTTGAGGTTTTCGTAGACCTGGCGCTCTACCCGAAACTTTAAGGTTTTAGGGCCCATCGGGGTTCAAAGTTAGTACACAAGGATATAAGGCTGTCCCGAAGGGACGCACGGTCAATCAGTAATCCCCGAACTTGTCCCTTAGTTCAGGTTGCGTCCCTAAAGTACCGACGAGCAAACAGCAAAAGAGTTTGATACATACCGCCTCCCGTGGTCCCCAAGAAGCCGGCCGAGGTTTGAGTAGTGTTTTGCTAGGCAGCTGTATGTGGAGGGTTCTTATTTAAAGGCTGTATAATGCATTCCCCCGATATCGCCACCCCGTTAGCCAAAGTGTTATGCAGATTTTGCCTGGGAAGGAACGCGTTACCCGTCGATACTCAGGATGTTTTTGCAGTGAGATATTCTTTTTTGTACAAAAGTTCTGTTGTGGATAGCAGAGTACAGATTAGATCCGAGTGGGCCTATCTTGTTTGACGCCAGCTGAAAAATACTGTTTTTATAACTACGTTGAGACACGTTTCCCAAATACCGTTTGGTCAATCGGCTGCAAGCTTGGGACTGCTCCTTAAAACTGTCCAAGATTTCGGCACCAACCAAGAGGGAAATGGGTTCCACGTCGTCATGTGGAAATATCTGCAGGGTGATGTTGGCTTTTGAGGAAATGGGGGACTGAGAAAGAGCAATGGACTGATGAGTAGTCGCTTCATCGAGGCTGCTCCTCATCGTGATTACCGTTTTTGCTAAGCCCAGTGAAAAAATGAACTCCGTTGTTATTGCTCCTAGTGTTCAATGTAACATGTGGGGTCCATGCGCCGAGAGGTGTCGCATTCAAGAGAGGTTGGGGTGTGAAAGGGTCAGATACAGAGGCCAACGTATTTAGGCAAAGCTGAAGCCCCCGGCTATGGGTTCACGTCTCCTCGGTTAACAGTAAGCTATTTAACTGCTATTCTACTCGATATTGAGTCACACAGAATAGTCCATGGCGTCCAGAGTTGGGTGATGTAAGTATAAAGTCATGAACGTGACCTTGATGTAAAATAGACGGCCTTCTGCAATTTGAAGAACTCCGCTTTTGACTGAATGAGGTTAACCTGCAAGACAATTTTGTCCATGGAAGTTGAGCCTGTTGGCCAGCTTTTTGCTACTAGGACAAGTTGATGGCCTCCTGACTTGCCAGAAGAGCATATGTAATGTATTTTATTGGTGATGCAAAAAGAGTATACCAATAGGAGCTTCGGCAATCGGTAGACGCTGGTGTTTACTTGATGTTTGTCAGGTTCGGTCTGTTCCGGTGTGTTCTGTCAGTTCTTCGTTTCGTTCGTTTGCATTTTCGTTTGTTTTGAGTTGACATTCCCAGCTGAAACAGAGAGGAAACGCTTCGGTACTCGTTAAATTTGCACACCCACTGTTGGATGACACCACATCCGGAAGGCCGACCTTGATTCAAATTTTCCGAGCATCCCTCACAAGCGCATGCTTTTGCAGCCCACTGTGACCCTATTTTGTTATATCAGCAAAGACCTTATCGTCTGTATCACTCTATACAAATCTACCGTTCTTATCACAGGTGTTGCTTCGCGAAAATGCACAATGCACCTGTGAAGACACTGTTCGAGAAATGCGCCATTATTATTATTAATACACCACAGACGGTGGCCCGTATAGCAAAGTAACATCCCCATTTACCGTGACTAATAAAACTCTGCAAGGCAGACCATTTCCATGAGCTCCTTCGAGTTTTCCACTTTAAGGCAATCCGCTGGTTTCATCAGTGCTTCCATCAATCAGAAACTGAAATCAGTCCTCTCTTTGTGTGCACAGTTGCAGTTTGTAAGCCTGACCCTCAGAATGGTCACTTCCCCACGTTCCCCTACCTGCAAGGGACCCGCGACTTCTTGTTATTGTTTGTTTTCCCACTCTTGCATCTGAGGATGTAAAAGGGCCGCATCCACTATCATACTTTAGGCAGTGTTTGAGATTAATCGTAGCTGTCCGTTTCATGGATTAAACAGCTCTATCTCCTGATGCACTATTTTGGCCAACGACCTGTAACAGATAGTCGTGTTATTTTCACGCATCCCACCCTGTGTTTTCTCACCCATCCCTATGGTTGGGACGCTTCATTTGTCTTGTCTTTGCCATCAACGGTGGCCCCTCAACTGGAACACATTCCAGACTGCTGTTACCTCACCCATGCTGTTTCGGATTAGCTGCAGCAAAGATCCACCTTAACCCAATCTGTTGGAACTTTACTCGAGATTTTGGCTGCGGACCGTTCGATGCAACTCTCTTTAATCGGATTTACACTGCAGAACGTTCACGCTTTCTAGCAACAGCACCCATATTTATCCGCTATACAAAAGAAACAGAATATCTAGTTGCGTTCTAGCTACGAACGTTTCATGTTATCCACCAGGATCTAGACAACACGAGCCTTGATGCTAATGCACTGCCTCCTCACACAACATTTTCCGCGGTTCATCAACCAATAACGATTTATTAAATGATGGGTACTGGAAACAGGACCACAACTGGTGGCGCAACTAGCACAATCAGTTGATAGCGCACCATGCTAAGGAACGCATGGTGTCCAAATGCAAACATTGTGGCTGACCGTTTTTTATTTCCACCTTCCCGCAAGTCCTAACCCTTTCGCCGACCCCGCAGCACGTACGGTACCATAATCCAAGTCAGCCTGTGAATATCATCCTGCTCATCAAAAGTTCTCTAGTCTGAATAAACACACAACTTGTTACTTATGTCATTAGATTTCAAGCTAGTCATAGAACCATTCATCCCGACCAAGCCCTATTCGTCCCACATCGATTTTCGCCCTTTTGTCTATTTTTCAAACTCCCTTTAAGCGAAATCCTTTGCATTCATTGTGATTTGTTCATCAATGGCATCCGTCAACGAGCTGTCCTTTTGAATTCCTTAGTTCTCCATGCACTTTATAATCAGTATTTTCATCTCTCCTATGCGGTTCTTTTCTGCTGCTGTCCTGGTTTTCTAGAGTGATGGACTGTTTCTCAGTTCATTCCTGTGGTTCTGATCCTTACAGCGATCCGCACATGCCATTGAAAATTTTCTGTTAGTCTATCCATTATGTACCCATGCGTGCCAGAGCAAGTCTTAGACCCATGTAGTGCTGAAAATTTTCATAATTTTTGCGTCCGACTGTTGCTTACCGATTAATTTAAGGAAGCTACGTGTTCGCATCCCCGACGTCACGTGACACACGTCAATGTCTACCAGCCAGCCTGGTGATGTATCCGCTTTGCCTTTTTTAGTCATTAAACTAGTCCGTTTGCTCCTTCTTTTTACTGCATTTGCAATTTTATATGCACCTCCCGACTTCCATCTGTCCTTCCGTAATTCATTTTGTACCATATTCTTACCATTTCAATCTGGCCTTGGGCATGGCTGTTCCGAACCGAGGTATACAAGTGTCAATATTATTAATTTCATTCACTTTGCTGTCTCCCAAAGATTAATCACCTGCTAACTCCGTTTCTCGACTTACATAAATGACGAGCTAATCATCTGGCACACGGAGGCCATGAGGATACTACTATCAGTAAACCTACCTAGGCGTTGGTCCACTGGCGGGAGTTTACCAATATAAGACGAGAAATGGATAAACTTGTCGTTTGGCAGCGTGCCTGATCAAACTTCCTGAATTGGGGAACAGCCCAAAGCCGAATCTCACATCATTAAAAGATGCTCGGTTTCTGGCTCTCCGAAGGTCATCTACTTCACCTCGTTAGGAGTGGGCAGGAAAATCTACTTACCGTCTACTTAGTAAAGTGTTACATCAGGACAAAAAAGACTTCCATTTATTACAAGACACCTATATTTTCCCGCGATCTCAGTACGAAGACCAGAAAGTACAAATTTGCAGCTGCAGAGAAACGATCCTTTGAAAAGTGTACAAAAGAATGCCAATGAGCTGCCCGGTGGTTTGGAAAAAGTACATTACGACAGCAAAATCTCAGCCTTTTTCAAACATGCCGAATTAGCAGCGATCTGCTTCCCATGCTAAGTCCTTTCACCCTACCCGTGATGGACTGATTCTTGACCCCACTTGAGGCCTTATTAGAACGCAATAAGAAGCTATTTGTGATCACTTTTGCAAGCTTTACAAAGAGCAATTCTTCTCTGCCTGCATCGCAAGATTTTGAAATGGTCTGATGCGGAAAACAACGGAGACAGGCCTCAAAAGTGCCCCTAAGTCAAAATTGAACGACTATTTGTGGCTTACATTTAGTTTCCATTAGTCCTACAGTCATCTTCCACAGTGGGCTACCTTGGAGAACACTGGCTTTGCAGTTTTGCTTCATCCCGCCAACGACTGCGCCAAAAAAGAGGATATAGGGTAAACTTCAAAGTGTTCTTTTGGCAATGTTTATTAGTGTCCTAGGACTTCACCTAGAATTGTCAGCAAATGTGGTCATCATTTTTCTATCTTACAGTAGATCAAGAAGAAAGAAAACGTTCCTTGGGGCATTGAGATTACGTGTGCCACATACTGTTATTTCACTCCTTAGTTGTTGGTCACACTAATCCCTCGTAGCAGAATCCTTTTGGCCTGTATATATTTGTATGCTAGTCCTTTTCCAGCATTTTTATTTCAGCTGGACGGAATAAAGTGGAAAATATCACTTGAAGGACCGGGTGTTATTAGACCAAGCCTAGAACCTGGGTAATACTTTAACAACTTAGTAAATCTCCTTAAAATTCATTGCATTTTCATCCAAATGGAAGACTACTATAAGCCCGCATCACGGGCGTTGATAGATGTGCGACCCGAAAAATTATGGTGTCATCATCCACAATCTAGGTTTTCCAGATTGACAGAGGGGTTTGTCGAAAGAATAGCTGCCTCACTATTGATCTAAAACCTCAATTGTGAAGGCCAGCAAGGCATTCCTTACTCACACGGTTGCTTATTCTGTAATCCATACTTACTTAATCTGATTACTATTGCTGTTCGTAAGGGAAATGCTGTGATCGCCATCGTTCTTGGCACGACCAAATGCTTTGGTTGTGTTCTCCACGCAGGTTTGCTCCCAAAATTCTTCTCCTCTGAGGAACCAGTGAAAGCTCGGCACCGCTGCGTTCTCGGTCTTCTTCGCATGTGAATCTATTCCAAATGGTTTTTATCGACAGCAGTCCTCGTAGTCAATGTTGTGGCAAACCATATCATTTTAGGATGGTTGACATTTCTACTGTGGATTGTTGCTTCATGATGAGCCCATTTTGTTGGCGCCTGTTATACCATTTTGCTTGAGTTCTGAACATCGATAATTATAATTTTGTTGGGGGTACATCAGGCGACCATTGACCACCTAACGAATGACCATAATCCTTGGGAATGGAGATCTCGAGACCAAAATCTCTTGCACAATCCTCAAAAACCAGGTTCACTCTTGACCATTAAAATTCAATGACTAACTATATTTAGCGCCCCGTAAACCCGAAACCTCATATAATTGCATACGCACAGAGGGAGTTTCTCCCCAGATTCCTAAAACCAGGGAGGCCAATGACATCATCCGCTCACAAGACTACAGACTGTTTATCCAAAAGTCGCTAGCCAGGCCGGTTCTAGTATACGTTTACACAATCTTCACTACCTAGACGGAATGCCACCGAGTTTACCCTGACCACATGGTGCGCTATCTGTGTGAACTGTTGACGGGACAGCCATCTATGTTTATTTACCGAGAAAGAGGCACCCTACTTAAGCGAACTCTCTGTTGCTGTGATACGTAGCTCAGGTTATTTTTGTCCAGGCAGCACCGTTACCTAGCTTTCTTCCAGACAGAAACAATCCTGTCGGTCCAAACCTCCAAGTAAGCTCTAAGCTACTCCTCATACCTACTAACCTGTCACCTGTCGCCTCTTTCTTATAGAGTAAACCAGTTTATGAAATGAGCTTCCAGTGCACAATGGTGGAAGGAATGCCTTTCCTCAGTTTATCCGTTCACTTTAGCTTTTCCCGACTGTCTCCAAAGAGCCCAGACAACTTGAATGTCCCCTGATTATAACACTTACAGTCGTTTGGGTGTCCTCTTTACTCTCCCCATGAATGTCCCCCAGTGAAACTAAAATGGGGCACACAGGGCACAGTCAGCCACGAGCTTGCTTTGGCCAATAGACACTGATGAAGTGTTCACCTATCTTTCAACTCGTTCGTCACTACCATTCTATATATTCCTTCACATGTTCTCAAGTTTCACGATTTGTGCTCCGGTGAAGTCCTGGGGTCGCAGTTTCGTAAATAAAATAAGATCGCTTTGCACATCCTTTCCCCACCACCACAACTGACTTTCTTATGTTCCTGTTTCACAGCTAACGCAAATCGATATCCGTCATTACGGGCACAAGCAAGACACATGCATACACCACGAATCGCATTATAAATGAACAGTTATCGATTTCATCATGGACGAAACGAATTTCCTGGGCTCCTCCCTTAGTTGGGTGAAAATAATGAAACCACAAAGTAAATGGACCAACTTCTATTTAAGTCATTATTTACACACAACTGTTCTGTTGGTTTTAATCGCCTTCATCGTTGTCATCTAAAGCAGACTAAATTGAGAGTGATGAACCGCTAACTGGGGCGATATGCAAATACAGAACATTGAGCATTTTAATTGTACAATCAAACAAATCAGGCGGCACTTTATCTATTTGAACGATTTGGCCAAACGGTGAACCCAAGGATAACGAACATGAAAATGAGGGGAGCTAACTTTGGTTTGCTAACTGCGGTTGTCCCGAATGAGTTGAAGTGCAAATTTTTCAGTGAAAAGGCGGGCGACTCATAGCTGATAGTAATTAATATATCGGTCAATTAATGGATTCGTTTAAAACGGCATGACTAACAAATGGAAAATGCCACGCAATACCAAACTTACCGGATTAGTTCGATAAATCCACTGAACAGAGGTTTAATCTTCCGACATCCTGGGTCTCCAACCTTGAATCCACCGATGCATCTTATCTTAGATATATACTGCAAAGTTCCAATACGTCGTCTCAGTAATTATAATAACTAAAATAAAATGATGCCTGCTGTCAAGCTATAAAACCTGCCATTGAATTCGGATTGTTTGTCTTTGACATCACGCCAGTTCACATGCACCAAACATTCTTCAGAATACAGTGCAAATAATTATTTTGTATGTTTGCTGTTGGAATCCCCATTAGTATTACTCAAGAACACTGAATGAAGCAGAGGAAGTCTTGTTAAAGAAGAAGACTGCCCTGTTCTTGTGCATGGCTTTATCCTCGGGATTTTTCAACAATTAATGGTTATCTATGATAGTCTTCACAGGTAGAGTGACCGTCAAGACTCCAGCAGTCTCTGAGCAGTTCAGTTGTTTGCGCAATACACCTAACTGTTCATCATAGTTAGTGAAGTGCTTTTTGACCACTGACGTTAGGTTTCTGATAGATGCTGAGTGTAAATGATACGTGACGACGGAAACAGACCCACTGTATTTCTATGATATCATTCGCCATTATCCGAACCGTTGATTCCAAGCCTCGGCATCGGTTCATTTAATGGTTGACACTGACAAAAAGTACATAGATACAGTACTGCGTAGTATCTAACGGACATGAAAACACTTCCCTCTGATGAAGGCCGTTGGTCGCTCCCCAGGAGGTTTCAATGTAACGACGGATAGTGCGATGAACGTACTTATCTACATCCGGATTGCGTAGACTGCACTCTGCTAACCGTCTTGATGCGTTGCTGTTGATATCAGTGGCTAAGTTTCTTGCAGCTTTACACTGAGAATTGTTGCTGTGTTACGCGATTATTCACTAGCCATTTAATAACAAAACTGAATTGTTGTCGACAGCACGTAGGACGTGTAGAAGATGCCGGAAGTTCGACCACAAACGTGTCTTCTTTCTGACTCCAATATGGCAACTGACTAGGCCCCTCAGTCCACATAATGGAGAAGATCTGAGCCAACAACTGGAAGGAAGAATTGTATTACATATATCGTGGAGCCGACATGGCGCCGATACAACATTACGCGAGATTGAAAAACCCCTAAAGAGAGGTGCCGAGTGATCGAAGTGATGCGAAAGCGAGGACTCTCGAAAAGTGCAGCACGACAGGGAACGTATGGATTTGAAATGCAATAAAACAAATGAACGCAAACAACTGTCACAGAATAAATATCCAGCGTCAAAGTAAATCTTGCAGAAAATTACATCAGAGAATAAAAGAGCTTCTCCGAAAAATCGATGCCGATACAGCAGCCCCCGATTAGAACACCGAAGAAGCTTTCGATAGGTGGGTAATGTGGTGAATGTGATGTTATACAATGTGAACTCAGCTTAGCGTGAGCGAATGCGCACGTGTGGTGTGAGCGTATGTATAAGTTCTGTAGGACGCTGACAGGTGTAATAGTTGGCATGCAGGAACCGCGAAATGGTTGAGGGTGAACCAGATTTGTTGTCAGTGACATACTTGTGAGGATCGTCTTCCGGGTGATATCACAGCGATACGGTCCAGACGCAGAGAAAAGGCAAGTAACCAAAAAAGACTAGGAAGCACTTGTGGGCAGTACTTAAATTGCTTCGAAATGTTGGAGGACAACTTAGGATGTCATTATCCATCTCCAATAATTGTCTGGGTTTACAAGGCCCCAAACTACTGCAACAAACATGTAATCATCTTATTAGGGCGAACAAACCTGTTTGGAAATGGTATACTTACAACTAGACCGCCTTGTAGCGCTGCGTGTTGCGGTTCGGTCTTGTCAGCAATGAGTTGAAGCGCATCTTTCAAGGGCAGTGGCAGTTGAGAGTTGTCGACATCAATCTGCTGATCCTCTCGTCTAGCCACTGCTGCATCGTCACTATATTCTGTCATATAAGTTGTCCTCCTTCTAAATGACGACTAGACAGGACCATAACGTACATTTATCGTTTTCCAAGTATTTCCTTATGCCACGCGGCACCCGTTGATGGAATTTCAGTCCGCTGTTTTAGCAAACGTTGACGTTTAAGTGTACCGTCTTCTATTTTCGAAATAGGTCTTTATCTAGAAGCAAACCAATGACCAACTTGTAAAGTCTCATGTCAAAGATTAGCCACTTGGGCGACGGATTACAGCCCTCCCAAACGTTTTGATCAGCTTATTAGATGTTGCTCTTATCCAGTCACTACTGTCATCACCAACTAATCAACTTTGATGGACGACAGCAGTAGTGTTATCAATGGTGAAATCCAGAGCAGCAAATACAAATCTGATAAAAATTGGTTGACTTGACATGAAATAAACATTATGGCAACATTCAAAAGTAAATTGCTCACTGTTTCGTCCGCCAGCTGTGCAGCTTTGGGTTCTATAAATTTGTGCAAACCCATGGGCTTCAAGTTGTTAACAAAAAGTAACATCAAAAATTCCGTTGACCTCGGTTTTACAGTGCTACCCAAAATTAGCCGCTGTTGTTGCCTTGAGTCTTTGGAATAGGAGACCGTCGACGAAAATTTGCATTTTGGCGATACCGTGAGCATGCACCAAGGTGTTCTCCGAAACACTTCGCAGGCATTACTCTGCAGCAAAGTGAATGTATATCCCATTACGAAGAATAATGACGGTAATCACACGTATTACTCTCAACAGCGTCCCCGGGTCAATAGAAACATCCAACTTCACCTTGTGGAAGCCACATAGCATTATGACAACTTTTCTCATGGGCATGTTTTCTTCAGTGGTTATCTTCGTACCACAAACCTCACTAAAAGTGTTCCCTCTTTCAAAGGATTCACCTTCCTATTTTCAACAGATAAGACTGTAATATTGCTCATTTTTAGGCGCTGGACTGTAATCGCCCTCTATTTTTCTGAAATCATCGTTACCTCCAAGATCCACGGATTTACGTATCTTCCGGAAATATTGCACGTTAACCACTGCAATTGACGAACGGTTGACGTTGTTAGCATAGGTTTTCAACACTACCTGTTTCTTCTGATGGTGTGCCTTCAGATGTCACAAGCATTTTGGTCACAATTATCTGTCTCATCATTGCTCTCACGTGTCTCCACTTCGTGGTACGCGATAATCCAGGCAGATAAAATTTAGCGAATTCCATGAGTCTGAATAGTGGAAAAGGGTGGGAAAATGCATTCCACGCTGAAATAAATTAGTCATCACTGATTCTGACCATTGACATTATGCTAGACAGACGACGGTAAAAAGACGACGCGGCACTGCAGCATGTAACATCCCGACCACGGGACAGTGCTCTTCGATTAGGTTCATACCTGCCACAATCTGAAACGGAGCACAAGAGAACAACGTGAGCCCAGGCCTGGTAAGCGGATCAGCCACAATCAGTACTGTCACAACCACGTTCAATACGGAAGCTCACGACCTACTCGTTAAAAGCACAACTTCCCGACCGACCGGGCCGGCACCGAAGCAGTTTTGGTCAATTGAACCAAAGGCGAGGAAAACAGCATCGTAATACAAATTAAATATTAATTGTCATGCTTTCTCGCTAAAAAATTAATGCCCTATTGTTACCGCAAACTTAAAATTGAAGCTGTCGTTTGGTTTTCGAGAGCATAATAGAGTGATTTTCATTGCTGAGAAAAATCCGCTTCTTCGATTAACTTTGAGTCCCCTATGCCTGTGAAATGATTTTTAATTACATTTACGTCACCACGGCATATTAAGTCTATTGTTTCAGTGGAAAGAAACAAAAAAGGAAACTACTTGATTCTCCTCTTTTAGGACGGAGAGAGGATACTCGAGTGTCTCCCTTTGTTGCCTGGGAATTGCTGAATACACTGGGATGACAAAGCAATCTTTTCATTTGCCAGTTTTGCAAGGAAACTGATTATTTCGGACCTGTAAGATTCTTCATAACGAGGCCCGTAGAAGTGCCCAACATTTCAAGGAGTTGGCTTTGCAATTTCCTCGAATAAATTTTGCTCAAGTTGAAATGCTCCCCGGCTTTGCACACTCAGGCGATGAACAGTGTATAATATAAGTTTCTCTCTCCCATGCCAAGGATTCTAATTGGAACAAGCAGGTTTCTTAGTGAATTCGGCAGTCAGCACGTTGGATCTCACCCGAAAAACGAGTGCCTGTGTACCTTAAACATGAGGATCACAAACGTCACAACTTCACTGGTGTATAGATATCTCACACAAAATCATCCGACTTTTGTTTCGTAAAAAAGAAATTGTGGAATGGAATGCTTACCGTTGGATGCACATCCAACTATGCCGGAGATTACCTGTAGCGCTTTATGATATTGTACAAAATAACACAGATGATAAAGAATGCAGCAGTGTTCACGCGGTTAGTCGGAAACAACATCCACGACATGTAAAATTCTAGTTTGCAGTTGCATTCATCAGTAGGTGATGGGAGAAGCCGAACGGTCTGCCACCCAAACACTAGATATCTAAAATTTCAGGAGATCAGAAAAGTTAGCCTAGCAGCATGATAAAAACATCACCTTTTTTCCGAATTCAGGTTCTAAACTGCAGACATTCGAATCCAGATGGATTCGTGTCTTGCAGCTGAATGAGTTTTTGCGGGCTCGGTTGGGGAAATAAATCCTACTCGGTTTACAGCACAAATTTATTAGTATTGGCTTGAAATGACTTTAAGGGTTTGCGTAGTTGCGAAAATCGCTAACATACCAATGCTTTAGTAAAAGTTTGCCAAGCCATGTTCACCGCAGACGGCCTTCAAGGTATTCGTAAATGAAAGTATGCGGGAGAATCCAATCCTAACGTGGACCTCCGCAGTAAGTCAGCACTGGCTTCGCAAGTAAGTGGCCGTTATTTTTCCAGTCACACCATCTTCAGAAAATGAATTTTTAACAGTAAAATGCATACTCTTTCGTCCTTATGTACACGAGGATTTTATATTTCGTGAGGGTTTTTATGCATGACTTCCAAGGTAGACTGTTTAATTTTGTGAGACCGGCTGTCCCAACGCTGCTCTCGTATTATGTTTACCCGGCCTTAGCCGTTAAGACTACTTATGCAGCTCTGTTACTCAGAGCTGCGCAATCACAGTACTGACAACCAAGGGGTTCGACCGCTACAATGGAAAGACAGCCGGGAATGGTAAAAGGTTGAGTATATTTGATGAGAGCTTGCGGGTGCATCCTGAGCAAGCAACGTGCAAATGACAGTCACTATGGGCGGTCAAAGTTCATCTAAAAGATCCATCCGGGTTAATAAAGTCATGCTCACCTACAGTGTATGCTTTTATGTGGACATTCAATGGGGAATGTAATTGCCAATTGTTTCTCCTCATGAGAAACAAGTCAAACTGAATCACATCGGGAGGATTTTGAGATTAGGTTGGTTCAGTTTGGGGGACCGACAAGAGAGCTACTTCCTTGAAATCTTAAACTATCTCCCTTGTTTCCGCAACTTGTCCCCGCTTGGCGGATGTGCACAAGGTAGCCTACCATACGATAAAACCTAATACGAAGTGTAACGTTTTCACTCCGGACTAAATTCAACTTTATCTCTAAGTCCGACTTTCAAATGTTAACGATTAACATGCATTTACAAGAAGGAGAGCATTAACCGAGACCAAAAGTCAAAAACAGAGGAACACGGTAGATGCATATAAAACGGCGCTATATCCTATTACTCCCTCCGAAGGGCAAGTAATTTTAGAGGAATTATGCACCGGACAGCTAAGTGCAAAAGACTGTATGAACATTTTCCTGTTGGTTCGTTACATGATAAAAGACTTACTGTTTATTGCTCCTTCCAAAGAAATAGGAAGCAGGAGATTTTCAGTAAGTCATAGAGGACATGGACAGTTTTTGGTTCATTGAAAGGCTAAGAAGCAACGAGCCGCCTAGTTTTGACAAGTCGATAAAATGCCATTCAGTAACTGTTGTGACCCGTTATTTAGAAATAACAGTGTGACGAACAAGCTCGTTTTCAGTTATTCATAATCATGCCAATACATAACATTATATATGATTTACTGCAAAGAAGAGGGGGACGATAGGTTACAGTTCTAGTAATCAAAATAAGGCCACTGTTGTGTGTGTGTGTGTGTGTGTGTGCGTGTGTGTGAATCGGATGGGGGTCGGAATTATAGGTTGGGGGGATGCGGTTCACACCGGTCCAGGTCAGTAAGGGATTTGATAGGTTTTCGGGGGTGCCGAGTAGGCCAGGGGAGCTTCAATGTTTGTACGAACTGCTTTTGGGCACAACGGGGGATCGTAGAGACGAATGCATACGGCCTCAGTTGTAGCAAGACCCGGGACTTCACCAGTTTTGATAACCTACTTCGGACTTCGTAGATTATTCTGAACGCTTCAGCAACATTCACTACGGGGTTGGAATCAACCAAGTGTGAACACGCATCACTGGTGATAGTTTTAATCACTCCTGTGTTTAACCAAGCCGGGTGGTGTTCACGAACCCGTTCGGATAGGCGTCTAGATGTACGGCCAACGTACGCTGCCCCACAGGAACAGGTGAATGAGTATACACAGAATGAGGCCATAGAATCCGACACACTATCCTTCAGGTGTGATTGCACGAGTGACTTTGATGTAAGCATTATTTGCAGTTTTGCTGCGTGGAACGTCTTATCGACAGCTACGGACAATCTGTGATAGATGACGTTCGCTGGAGTGTCACCCTTAAATGGCAAACTTATGTACAGGAATTTCTTTTCCACAGTTACCTTCTTATGTCTTTCCTCAGACTGTCCCATGGTTTTCTTAATGAAACGTTCAGGATAGCCGTTCTGCCGAAACACATTCCGTAGGAAAAGATGCTCCTCATCTATAGTACCTTCAGTACAGATTTTCGGTGCCCTATTGATAAGGCAATGTACAAGGTTTCGTTTTACCTTAAGCTGCACAAAACTGCTGAAATGAATGTACTGTCCGTTTCAAGTAGCTTTCCTATATACGGACAGCCGTTCGGAACCATCCACTCGACGACTTAGGCAAACATCCAAGCATGCTATCCTGTCGTTTTCAGTCTTTTCAAGAGTGAACTGGACATTCCGATGGGCATTGCTGAATTTGGTCAGCGTGTGTGTAATATCGACATTCCCCTCCTACCACACAAATAATATCGTTTACGTAACGTTTGTGGAGTGCGAACTGTCCGATCAATGACCGTAATAAGGTATTTTCTAGTTTTCCTATAAAGACGTCGGCGAATAGAGGCCCTAGAGGTGATCCCATTGCCACCCCATCTTTCTGAAGATAAACCACTCCATTAAATTTGAATTGGACAATTTGTGTACATGAGAAGGAGTTGTCTCTGTTCATCCACTGGAACACCTAAGTCGATATTGTTCGCAAGAATGGATTCGCATGGACCATCGGTGCGAACCGCATCCCCCAACCTATAATTTCGACCACCATCCGATTCACACACACACACACACACACATCATCATCATCATCATCCCCTTCTTCTTTGCAGTAAATCATATGTAATATTATGCACTGGCATGATTATGAATAACTGAAAACGAGCTTGTTCGTCACATTGTGTTATTTCTAAATGTGCTCTGTGGGATTATTCGGAACCATTTACTTACTCAATTGGTTCCTGTGACTATCGCCCATTACCTTTTCTTGGATTTTTTTAGAGTTTTCGAGAATCGCTTTTTACAAGCCGCATAGCACTACTTAGTAGTAATGATAATGCACATTTTTGTACCTCTAAGGACATCCAAGCAGCATAACCAACCCAAAATACAGCCCAAGAGATACAAAATTGATCCCTTTAAAACAATCATGGGAACATTTGGGGGGGGGGGGTACTTTTTTGAGTGCAGCAAAAAGGACCTAGTTTAATTCTGGCCGCAATTTTTCTTTCAGAACTCACTGCGAACATACCTGACTTACTCATTACCATGAACGTTTCGACCCATTAAAATCATTTGCTGATATCATATACGACAAAGTCCCCATAAACTGTATACTTATTTTCTACCATCCCATTCTTTCCAAGGTGACAAAAGTCAAAAACATAATACGGAAATTTGGTATTCTGAATGTTTACTGAAGTACTTAAATGAGTTGCACATAACTCTGTTAATTTTCATGGTTTTCTTTACGCATCAAGCGACTGATCTGATACTTGCGGTTCTTCATAGGCCTGCAATAGACGAAACACGATAGTTAACATTCCATAATTGCATGACAAACAATTTCACAACAGTAACTAATGTATTATAATATTCTCAGTTTTCACTACCTTACCGGGAAAGGAAGTTATCCCACGACTAGTGCCGTTAACAGTGCTGTGCAAGGTTGCCTAACATGGCATACATATAAACTTATAAAGATATATATGTATATACAGTTCTGCTGAAACATGCATGAATTAAATCAACCATATTTTAGGACAAACGGCACGAAACACAGTTTAACATAAATGAAAAGTTATCATCTCTTCAGACGGAAACCGCACATTTGCAGTGACGTGCGTTGCCTGATACATCTCCTGTAGACTGCATCTGCTTCTTTACGAACATCGTTGCATTCCTTTTTAGTATAATCTGCGCAGTACCCTGCTTGTACTCCTTGGGATAGATAACGTCAATAAACACTGACACGAAATAGGACAGCTTACACATCACTACCGCGCAAAATTCTGTCCCGGCTAACCGAATTCTTCCGTGTGCCTCCTACATGTTTAGCTTGCTAAGAGATGTTAGCATCAGCTGTCGAGCTGTCTCATGTGCGCTATCACTGTACGTTTTCGGACACGTTGTGTGAAAATGATGTCTGATTTCTTGTTAGTTAATAGACCTCTTATTGGCATTCCTTAAAAAGGTTTCCAATCTATAAGGGGTTAATTAAGCTTATTGAAATCGATTATGTTATCTACAAGAATGCTCCATTAGTTGTATCTGGCCTCAGTTAATACTGAAATTGGTTGCTGGAGACAGCGTAGCTAAAGCATAATGTACAAAGGGGGTTCCTACATAGAAGCCACGACAGCTGCTAACCATGACATTTCTACTATGAACATATCTGCTTACGGTGTATGCTCCCACTTCAGTTTTGTTCAAGAATGACTGCGGCAAGTTCTCTGTTTTCATTGTCGATTCTTCGCCAACTCTGAATTTACAAGCTAACTGTGAACAAGAGCTACCTGCCTGGGACAAGCGCAGTTTGAATGAACCATGGGTGTTGACGAGCAGTGTCTGAGACTTTAGGTCTCCCTCCAAATGTCGTTATTGTTCTAGGAACCTTTTGTCCTGAAAAAATGGACTACGTGACGTTAATGTTCGCTGACTTCGTTGGTGGTCGCAGTACATAACTTGACATGTCATCCAGCCCCGGCATCCGAAGAAGTAGCTGTGAGGTTTTTTCAGTTTCAGGAACATTGTGCTGTACATTTGCATACCTTGTGATAACTGCGGGCTTCCTAGTTACATCAATTGCAGCTATGTGAACAGCGTACACTGACCGCTTTTTGTAATGTTTTAGAACCGGTGTGAAATCCAAGGAAGAGAGCTCCGAGTTCTCCCTAGGTAATCGTCGCAGTTTGGTAGTCTCACTTTAGTCGTTAGAATTTATTCGTAAGGACACAACAGACGTTAGCATACCACAGGATAGACACACTCTTAATTTGCATTATGCTGCTGACCGGTAGATGCATGCAATCACCCAACAACCTCTCACTGCTTGGCACATTAAGGTCGACCGTGATGCTTAGCCACAATCCTTTACCCATGAATCATTCACACAAGAATTTTTTTCTAGAAACTGGATTAAGTGGAATATACGGAAGTCACTGTGAATGAGACACTAACTTGTTATGAAGACCAACTGTAAGCAGTGGGGCAAAACATTACCATGTCGCGGCAAGGCATCCGTAAACCTCTGCATTCTGTTCTGCGTATCAAACCCGGCTTGGATGGTATCAGATGACTGGTGACACATTTTTACGTATGATGACGCCATGGATTTAATGAAAAAATCTTCCGAGCTTTTGGGAGCACTGCAGTGAATTCTTTCACAGATAACGTTGACAGTGGCCCGTGGATACTTTGTACAAATGCTGAATTGCTAGGGAAATCGGTGGCGGACATCGTGTTGCTCAACAGAAATATCTTTCTTCCACCCATGTGTCGTCAAACGTAACCAGACAATGCGCCATCTCTAAAAACTGGATTCATGTGACGTTCCTGCTGTCTTTTCAAACGAAACGGATCATCGTTTCTTTTTCCAAGTGCACAACCATTACTAGGCAATTCGAAAGGAAATTACCGCGAGTAGTGCATCCACCGGGAATATAACACCCAATGAGATTTTTTATCTGTCTCACCCTGTCCTAAGCTATTGCATCCGCCATTGCGCCTGTGGTACTCTCGCTTTTCCGTTAAATGCAAATTCCATGCACTAGAAGATTTCTTAATTGATCAACGGGGGCATTAAAATATTTTCCAATAACGGATGGTTTGATCATTCCACAAGAGAGGCCAAATGTCAACAGGGAGGACAACCTCTAATGTAAATGACTCAAAATGCGCTAGAGTTTTTGCCAAAACCTAAGAAACAGGCAGGCTGTCCATGTGAACCTGACTGTCTACATTTTCCGTAGGTCCAACTTAAGGAGCGAAAAACTTAAGTAAACAGAAATGTTTTCATTGACCGGTTCATTACGTCATTCCGAGTCTACAAAGTTTGACTTAAAGAATTAGCGACAATATGCGTATTTGCAGCAGCAGAGTAATGTCACCAATGACGAATGGTATCTTATGTACGCGGATAACGCTGCGGATAACAGTAATGCAGAGAGAAAATCCGAGAAACAACCAAGAAAAGCGAAAAATACGAGAAAACGTTATTCCACCCGAACGGCTACTTTCATTGTTCGGACGCTTTTAACTTAGTCACGTGACCAAATTGCCTACAGAAATAAATTTCATTAAAACCCACAAAAAGGTTGACTTCGACGAATGTTGCGAAGATATTATCGTTGAGTGGGGCCCCCAGTGCGCGTTGTTTCCAAGCCAAAAGTCAGATCAACTGAAATGCACTTCACTTTTGATTTTCGTGATCTTTGGGGACTGGAAGACTGAAAGACTGAATAGGTTTAAGGAGTTCCTATTGTTTTGTAGCACTTTTACGAGGAATTTGGATGGAAATAGTCAACTTTAAAATAACGGTTCACGAGAGGGCTGGTTCGGTGGTTTTGCCGTCAATTGTGCTTCCTGTGCCATTTTAGGTGTGCAACTTTCCTGTTTAACTGACAGAAAATCGATGGTAACCCACGCTCCGGCATTCCCCTGCCAGATTTGGCACCGCATATTACTTTAGTTGAAAGAGAACCGTAGTATGCAAACATCTTGCATTTTATATTCTTGTGAACATTAACTTACTTATAACTCATTATTTGCCGGTGAATGACAGTAAAAAACCTAATGGGTGTCACGTAGAGGACTTTGGTGTCGAACACTTATAGATACAATGGAAAACTGTTGTTTCAAGAATTGGGGTTCTTTATGGCATCAGTAAAAGTCAGCAAATTCCCCGAATTGCAACTTCTTGAAGCATAAACTAGATGGGTTGCTTTACTTTCCGGATTTGGACTCGTTCATAGACATTGGTGGCTGCGGTTCAAACATCTACGGTTGTCTTTCTGGTCAGTTTGTTATTTCATCGTTACGTTCGAAAGAAAAAATAATAGACTTATGAAGAATTCAGGCAAGCAACATGCTATGAATTGCTTTCTTCGTTGGACTTCGTTGGTCATAGCCTGCGTGCTACCGAAAGATGATAATTTTTATTTTCGCTCCTCAAGAATGTGGAGTTCCAAGAAGCTACGAATATGGTCGAGTGCATATTGAAAAGCAACAGCTTTATAAAATCTGCTTTTTAGGTTTCAAAACCTGGGCCTGTCGCCATTGTTTATTCTGTTTTTGATGTATCTACTCTTGTCAGAAGATACCATCCTTGAATCGTACAACGGCAGTCACGTTATTTTCCAAGGGCTCAACCACAAGGAGTATCCGGCGGTGCTCAAGCGAGTAAGCTTATGGATTTTGGACGTGAAGGTCGAGGGATTTAATCCTCGAGCCACTACTCGGCTTCCCCAGTTTGCAGCCCTTTGTTGGCCGTGACCCCCTTCCTAAAAATGAAGTTCAGTTTCATTTCATCGATAAAGGAAGTAAACCAATAAAAAATAGTGGTGAGCGTAATTCGCACTGGTATGACCTCAGATAATTGTTTTCACATTAACCAGCTGTTTATTAATTCATTGATGTCATCAGCCTCATGATTAAGGTTCGTGTAATGCACGTGGTACATGAAGCATTTCTTATAACATAGTTTGTACCAACAGTCGTAGGAGGCCAAACGCAATTCACGAGGCTCTTTCATGATCATTGAGGCTATACGTAACAAAAACTGACGGTGTTGAGTGGCTTTCAATTAGTCGATACCGATGCAGGGCCTATGATACCGTGGCAATTCAACGACAACAACTCTTTTAAGTCTTCTGTATGTTATGGTTCCCTTATAAGCAGCTTCTTCCACTCCTCCTCAATGCACCAAATACTACAGAGTGGTACGATGCTTCAATGTTCCCTGATAAACCGTATTCCTCTTAATACCACGTAAATGTCTTTGTCATGACAATGGAGAGACTGACAAAAGGCTACGATCCAGTATGACTTAGCTTTCAGAGCTGCTTGTGGAAATCACTATCCGTCAGTTTTTCGCCAGTGTTCCTCACAAATGTCACTAACTTCATTGAGTTCACGATAGGCACAAATGCAGTTTGGACATCTGTAAGAAACAATGTTGCTTACTTTACTCGATATACAGTTTGCTGAAGCACCGGCACTTATGGCGCCTAACAGAATATCACTGAGAACAGTGTTGCTCTGTATGTGGATTTCAAAGTTTGATATCAAATGGTCTAGGTAAAAGATGATGCCGGCTGACTTGCACATTCCGCAATAAAGACTGATAAAGTCGTATGACCTAGGTTCAGTCGTGTTGCACAAAAGATGCCTTTGCTGCCTGAATAATCCAGGAGGCAATGAAATATCTCTCTAGGAAGTTGGATCTGCATCGCAACTTGATGGGTAACTGACAGTTTCTTGGAAACATTCAGACTAAGTTATTAAGTTTTGTAAAGAGGCTTGCAGGGACACGACTCAACATAACCTGCTCTGCTATACCATATGAAAAAACTGAAAGGTCCTGTGGATGAACCAAGGAATGTGAAAATCGATGGCTTACGTCCACCAATGATGCAGCACAGAAATAGCACATCATGAGCACTTACGTCTATCTTGAATCAGATCTTCTAGCCATACACGAAGCAGATGTATCCGTAAACGGTCTCACTCCTGAGATGGTACAAATCTAGGAATTCCGTTTGTAGGATGCTTTTGGCACTTTCTTCAATGTTACTGCAGTCATGGGAACAACCTTACTACTCCAAAGTCGAACCCTTGCGGTTGATGCTTTTGGTAGTGAGTACTCGTGACCACGTAAAAGTTTAGCCGACAACATTAGTGAAGGCTTTTGGACGGTGGGACAACCCATGCTTCCCGTGGATTCCGTCATTGGCCCGTTTCCACCTTAGATATGAAAATAGTACCGGACTTCAAAAATATGATATATATATATATATATCCCAATGTCTCTTCATAAAATAAGAAACAGGGAAAACATTTTAACAAGCATGTTTAACAAGAAACCGGCTTTTAGAAATGTTTCGAATAGACCGAGAAATACGTAGTAATGCATCTAATGGAGTACGAAGTTTGTTATAGGTAGTGGGGGAAAACCTGAAATTTAGCTGACATTTCCCTGGGATCCATTTTAGTACCAGGGGCATTAGTCCTCCCTGTTAAGTAAGCCTAAATGGAACAACATATGAGGCTATCCAAAGGCTGAAGAAAAATTTGAGAATGGAGAGAGCAAGTCGTTTTGTGTTAGCATGCGGCGCGAAACAAAATCAGGTCAAATAAAGTAGAGAACGGGCGGTATGAGTGCACTTGGGGAGTGGGGAAGAATGAAGGCTAAATATGAGGATTCAAAACAATTTGGCTACAGGTTGGTAAATACAAACTGAGTTAAGTTCTGTATTCCTTCTATTGGCCAATTATGCACATTATGGATGAAGAATTTAGTAAGACTAGAGTGACCCGGACCTGCTAGGTTTATGCCCAATGCAAGCAGCGTTGTAGGCTAATGGTTACTGAACCCTAAGTAGCTGGAAAACATAGAGGATGAAAATAAAAGGTTAGTGGCTGGTCGACCAGTTTTGCATTTGTTGCTAAACTAAGAACAACTTTGAAACAGGGTCAAAACGAGATTGTTCCTCTTCAGTGTATGCAACTAACAAAGCTAGACGTTCACTGGGATAGGTGAGAATACGATTAGCACGAACGTTCGTTATACCAAATTTAATCTATTCGATACCGAAAATTCCGTCAGAGACCCATTCCGGTTCAGGCAAACTTCCCATAGTAGAATGTTGAAAATAAGTAACACTCTCAATCTCGTTTTAATTATGTGACGATGTATTTTATGCATTCACCTTATAATAGATTGAAATAAAAATGAAAAATCTGTCACATCAGAAAACTTGAATCACATCTGAAGGTGCCAACTAGGGCCCTCAGAGATAGGAAAAAACTAATTCCTTTTTTTCACCGCTTAATGTTCTTTATGGGTTTTGATGATAAATTTGTTTGGCTATGTTATGTCTGTAAAATTTTTATGCATACATTCGGGGACGAAGGTACCAAATGAATTCTGGTGGGAAAATGGTGATTTATAGGAATATGAAAATGTGTTCATCAAGAATTTGTTACTCATGAGTAGTGTAGCACAGTAAACACAATGCCGTTTAAGATAAGTTGCTCTGAAAGCACCCTGATCCAAACCCTTGTCAACATTGTTGCCGAATATAGTGGTAATATACCATTTTGTTACTCGACAGTTTCTCCATAGAGGTGGTTACGTAACGTTTAAAAGTTGGGTACGGTGCTTGTTCGGCCTACTGCTTATCAAAAATGAAAGTTACTCAGTTTCCGAATAGTAAGCTAAATGCCAGGGTGCTGCGAATTTCTTTTGGTCTGATATAGTTGAAAAACATATAACGTTGCAAAGGAGTGCAACACACCATCCGGACGTACCGCCAGCAGTATGATGTCCTCTTACCAAGGATAGTGACTTTGATGAGGTGTTTCGGAAACAGCCATCAGGCAGCATGTTCAGTACAGTTCACATCGAATCTGTCAGCTACCTAGTCCAAGTTTTGATGTTCCACGAAGATCCATCGTGACTGATTTCGTGATGTTAATTGCAATATCAACAGCATCGAACGACTCAAAATCATCCGCGGCTGTTCAGCCTCCAAAATCACAGAGGGAGGAATTGGTTCAGTGTTAAGGTGTAGCAGTCGGTTCTCCGTCTGCCTCCGAAAATGAGTAGTTGTTATCTTTCAATCACAGAAATGATTCTCCATAGCGCACCAGGCCCCAACAGCTGCAGTTCAAATTAGCCCCCACGTTTCATGTTAATCTGAAATGAGTCAAAACCAGCCAATGCATTCAAACATTGCATCACTTTACCTAGCACTTCATTTTAGGTGGTACGTGGCCTCTTTTCCTGGTTATCGAAGATGTCCACCAGTCAGTCATCCAAGTGACTTATCTCGTTTGTTTTTTCTATAAAAACGTAGTTTATACCATTTCACACACACCATACGCAACGTTTAGGCAGCAAGTACGACTGAATCGGTTGCTGCTACCACTCAAAGTTGGCTGGCGAATTTGGTGTCGATGCGTTTGATTTCAGCTTTTTGTAGGATAAAAATATACCGCACACGAGTTATTATGGGATTTGGAGAAGTGCTGTTTGCGTCTTCTTACAGATTTCAGTTTAGGGGTGAAAATGAGGTTATTTGAAACCAATGTTACCTCTAAGAGACAGCAGATATCAAAGATTGCATTGGCCCTCTCTGTGAAAATTCTGACATTGTTATTTAGCAGGGGTTCAAGAAAGAAACAAGCAGATGCATATGAAACGGATTTCTGAAGAAGAGTGAGGTTGTTGGGTAGAAAGTTTCGGAGGTAAATTTTGATTTGATTTGTTTGCTTGAAGGACTGAAAGGCTGGCCGACAGCATACCTTGGACCTAATTGAGGTGGAAGCAAGTAATTTGAGCGGAGAAAATGGAGTAGCCTCTGGAAGGAAGAAAGGCGGACGTCCGTCAAATCAACCACAGTCAGTGGTAGTGTTAATGCGTGGCTGCAATCACCTGTAATAATATGTAGATTATCCTCAGAAGTGGAACAATAAATGCTGGAAAACTATCGAAAAATGATGTAACATTGTGTTGCAAACTAGAAAAGATAATGTATAAGTTCGTTTTGATTGATCTGGTATGGTGAGAAAACCTGGAATGACACCTTGTTGCGAGATAGTAATTTCTGTTTAGGGAGCATGTATAGATAACTTCGGACTTGCAAGACCAGAAGGAGTTTATTTATACATTTTCCATCGTGTTCGAAATTCTGTCCTAGGGTGGAGTTTAAAGTTGTCCATCAGAAATTAACGTATTCATTGTGGGTGGGCGGCTCATGTCAATTGTGGAAGCCACACTTTCATTTGGTTTTAAGATGAGTTAGTTCAAGGCAATTTTTCGAGTGCCTCGTCAAGTGTCATTGACCATTATTCGTTGACCAGAAGAAGATGTATCCTGAGCAATTCGTTTTTGCTGAAGTTATCTATTAGACTACGGTATTCCTTCTGGATCATAAAAGCGTCCCAATTTCGAGAAAAAAGAATCCCTTGGTCTGTGTGTACTTAGTTTAAGTGGGGCAACATGAGTTGAAAAAATTGAAGAAGTCAGTTGGATAACCTCATAATGAGGACAGGTTGTCAGCATTATTGTATTGCTGGTGATGGGCCAGTGAATTCAGGAGTGAAAAAAACGGAGGAATTATAAGTTCTGACTAAGATAATATGTTTGTCGACAGCGATTCGTCTAAACAAGTTTAGATTCTGAAGATATGACAGTGACCAGAGCCGTGAAATACCCGAGAGACGTACGTGAACACGTGAACAGGTTTTGTGATACATTAGTGACGCCAAGTTTCCCTTGACAGGCGGAATCACACTCCCAGGAACTAGGGTTTCCTGCATTTTAACGATTTCACCTATCGGTGTTAGTGTGATTTTAACCTTGTTGACTTTAAATAGCCCCTTGCTGTTTACATTTCTGGATGCCCGCTAAGTAAGGGGATTTCGAAACATTTTGATTACAACTACTAAGTATGAGTATGTATGTACTCTCCGAGGACAGCTGGTGTACAGAAACGTTTGACCCAGACCCACATTTTCGGTTATGAATCCCAAGTTGTACATCTTTAATTACATGTAACTTATTGACCAAGATTTCCAACCACGAGTGCTCACGCATTCGTGCAGGCTGTTTCATTGTGCCCCGTAAATGATTCCGACTGTCAAGCGGATTCCTTCAGCTTGTGCAGAACCTGAAGCAAAATTTTTGGATCATTGATACTGCGATCAATAACAGTGGTAATGAACTGGAAAGACCACAACGGCCACCGTTCACTCGCTTTCGGATGGTATCTTGCTACCAATCATACTTCAGAGAACCACCACACACCCGTCTTTGATTCAAGACAGTCTAGTAAAGGTTAACTGAAGACTTTAAGAACGAGTAAGAAAAATGCAAGGAGAATAGTTAATACCATTGATCTCATGATCGCATTAAGTGTACCTTGGTTGCCTTCAGTAGGTGTGATAATAAACCCATTTTTGGCCAGTGGGAGCATAAAAATTGATGATTAAATTGCATTCTATTTTTTAGATAGTATCCAAATGGATAAACAAGAAAGTATTCCAGAACCGACTCAAAATGAATAATTTAATGACCACTCATATTCTGCCATGGGAGACTTCCAATAAACGGCAACGGACAATCTCGCTGTCTAGAAGACGGTGCATTACCGAAACAGTTTGTTTCCGAAGAAGGAAACTGGCCTTTTCAGCCCTTTTTTGCCGAAATGTGGCTCGGGCTGGGGCAGATTCGAATTCAGTGACTATCGTTACGCATCCCACCTACAGAAACGTTTGGTCCATCTGTGGGTCCATCTTTTTATCTATCTATAAATCACTAGTCCTAAAGTAATGAATGTTTGGTGCAACAGACAAGAGGATTTACCAGGCGCGTTGACCAACAGCTGGACACTGTCATGTCTTCTAGATAGCCTGTTTGATGATTCTGGCGGGAAAAAGCTATGTGCAACTGGGTGCGCAGTAGTCAGTCTTTGAGTTCAAAGTTTCACCTTTTTAATGCTTGTGAATATCCGTCTTGAAGTGCTTCAAAACCAATGAAGCATAACCAACACCAACGTTTTCTAACTTTTTATTTTTGCTTCCTTTATTAATGAACGACCAGCGTATATCACTTTGAGGAAGGGGCTGCTGCCAGCAGAGAGCTGCCAGGTGGGGAAGTTGACCGGCGGTGGGAAGATTCGGGCCTGCAAAGTACATGTTCAAATGTCACAACCTTGACCGCCGCCGGTTCAGGTTTCTCTGGTGCATTATGCAATAACAAATCTGTGTATCGGGTAAACCTATTAATTATTTCAAGACCTGTTATTCCTGTTCATTCCACTCCTCAGGCGCTTCGAAATTCGTTTTTGTACCAAGTCCAGAACGGAAAGCATTAACCGATCCCGAAATTAATATTTATTATCCCGTAAAAATCCAACGATAATTAAAACTCAGCAAAAGCAAATCCGAAAGACTTCATTTCACAATATAGTTAGACTTTCTGGGACCTCCATTGTTGTCTCTGAGGCACAAATTATTTTTGGCAATTTTAGGGAATGTGAAAAAACAGCTATCTTACTGACTTCTGAGGAACATTTGAGGCATTTGCACCACTATTGGTCTCATGCCAAACCCAACGCAAGGGAGTTTCATGTTGTCAGTGATATGATTTTGTTTTTCAAATATTCACCTCCATCGGTATACAAGGAATTAACTTGATTTTTCATGACTTCAATTGAAATGATAGCTCATGTCTCATTAAGGGCCGATTCGCTAGTGAAAACAGAACGTTGGCGAAAAGTTGCAAACCTCGATTGGATCAGCGCCTTTTCGTATTCGGATCATATGACATTTGTCTGGTTCCCCAAACCGCATTCAGCAAGATATTGGGGAGAAACGTATCACTTAGCAGCTTGCTCCCTAAAACGTCCGCAATCCTATTCACTTAATAGATTGAAGTCCGTGAATATACAAAAGATAACTAGGGATATCGGTTTTTTATCACAATGCTGATTTTGAACCCCTCACCGATTGACAGTTGGGAAAGACAAATGGTTAAGCTGTTTATCTCACATTCGACCCTCCCGGGCTCGAGCTATATTTTGAGAGCCATGAACACGTACCCTTGAAGATTTCTAACAAAGATGAAGCAGATGTACGGTGACGCCTTCGTGTCTAAATGGTGAACTGAAGGGAGCTATTTTAGGATGAACAATTCGCCGGGTTTATATTCAGTTGCTGGCTTTGGTTCTCAGTATTACATTCTACATACGGATTGACGAACAAAATTGCCCTGAAAACAGACGAACGGTTCCACTGCTATTGTCGCTCGTCACGTTTGCATGCCCCGTATTCTCCAGTTCAACCATCCCTATATTGGTGCACTCCTTTGCTAATTTCTCACTAGGATCTCATTTGAATCATTAGAAGCGTGAATGGGTGGCAAGTTCACTTCGGAATCACATGGTGACTCGTCATAATTCACTCAGGTTTCTAGGAAGAAATGCTCACTGTTTCACGTTGATTAAGATTTCTCCCAAATTAAACAGGAACAGCTAAAAACTGTTTGAAATTACCATTCACTATGCTTGTAAGGTGAGGTTATGTGCTGACGTCAGAAGTGCAAGGTCGCTTTAATTCGATCCGATGATTCATAGGTCAGTGAGGATGGATCGCGTATGCGAACACGGCTATGACGAGCCTGATTGCACAAGTGGATGGCGCGCCAGCCGGGGTCTTGTTTCATTGCTAGGGCGGAAGCAGGGGGACCAGCTACCCCACAAATTCTGAAACAATGAAATTGTGAGCTGATTTTGTGACGAGTTCAGAGGCGAATATTGAGATGGAGACTAAAGAAGAGACAATCAGCCCATTAAATGGGGGGGAACTGGTAAATGAACTTTAACCTGAGCACACCTGTATAAATCGTTTGTTTACGACAAATAAAATGAACGGTTGTGTTTACGGAACAGAAGTCATTTTGATTTTCCACTTTTGATTAATCGGTGTGGGTGAGTGACTCAGTACGATTTACTGAAGAAGCTAAAGCTAGCAACCGCGACGTACAAAATTCTAAAGCAATCCTGATTACCATTTACATTGTGACTTGGGCATGATAAAGCGTACCCTATTTAGAAAGCGCTCAGAACATATCGCGTTATCCAGACAAAGCAACTATAACGACACCATCCAAAACACTAAGGGCAATCATCAAATTAGAAATATATTCGGACTTATTGAACTAATGTTCCCATCTAAGGCGGAAAGTGGCAACTATGTCCTGGAACATTACTCACATAGAAGTCTCCAACAAACAGATTCCAGTTTTTTCCAGCATTTCTGATTTTTTCTGTCAAATGGCGAAGGTAACATCACAAACACAACCGTAATTCACAAGCTTTTTTGGCGGATTATTCCAGGACAATCTACGACACATCGCTTTTTACGTGTTGGTTGAACAGGGTAGCATGACGAACATAGATGTTAGTTCACTAGAGTGGTCATTCAAAAGCCAACAGTCAAACTGTTTCCAGGAGAAAATTTCTGGTTCTCACTAGTAATCATTTGCTAATATCGCTAGTTTAAATGGGAACCATAACTTGAAATATTTTTCCCTGCTAGTCCTAAGCCTAGTGACATCGACTGTAACACGTGCATAGAAAGTTTCGCTTAGTAAATAACAAGATGGGTGGTCGGCAGAAAAAGGACAGAAAAAAATCCGAAGAAAATTTAACTGCATGCAGCGATCCAGATCACAGGTTTTACAACTTCCTGTCAAAAGCAGATTCAGTCGGTCTAGCAGATCAGTGCTTGTCTTAGTGAAGTTTTATTCTTAGACATCGCTAATATCACGAGCAAATAATTGTGAGCGATGTCTGATGGCCGTATGTTAGATATTAGCGGCGGGGTCTTGTCGTTCAATACTTTCTCCTTCAGGCAGAAAACGCAATCTGCGCTGGTCACAGTCTCACACTAAAGTGATGTCCGTAGAAAGTATACTTTAAAGTTCAAAGTTTGCAGGATTTATTCATTAAAACTACCGAAAAAGTATGTAGAAGAAACTATTCTTTGTTACCATATGTCCAACCTGATGTGCAGTCACGGACCATTTGGCGCAACCACAGTCTAAGTTTGCGTCGTGGACATAGCTGTAGAAAGTAAAGTATTAAAGTGATCTTGACCTCTGGATGTTTAGGGCATGCGGATATTTTTTATTCCATAAGGCATCCGGTTCCTCGTGTCACCTAAAATAATTGAAGATTCTGTTCAGCTGCGTTGTTCGCTCCCTTTGGAAAGTAGTCTACTGACACAATTAGTAAAATTACGTTAGCCGCTGTCATCCGAATAGCAGCTCGCACAACACCAGTTGTCCACTTCCGCCATTTTTTCCTGCTCAGTGGTATAACAAGCCTCGGCAAGCGGAAGGTCGCCAATTCATATCCGGCTGGTGACATCGACTTTTCGATGCAGCATACCAAAATGGATTTTTGAGCTTATATTAAACTTAGCACTTCGTGTGAACTCGAAGCAACTGGAAATTACGGCTGCATCTTTATTCCGATAGAGAGTTATTGAGACTATACAGTTTGTGATCCGATGTCTATCCGACAGCAACATCGACATAGGATTGCGGACGTTTTAGGGAGCAAGCGTTTGACTCCCCTATGCCCTTCTATGCCCCCAAACTTTTGGCTCATCCCCTACACCTACCATGGCCTATATCAACGCACACATGCCACCAGACAACGCAGCCAAACTGACAGTCGTGACACGGACCGGATGACATTTGTAACCGGATCAATTATCCCATTCACCGGTGATATCACGCCCGACTCACCTTCACATCGCTCATCCACGCAAAACCATGCAGACATACACAAACACACCAATGAAAATGTAATCATTTTGCATCCCCTGAGTTCATGTCTTATAAATTGCGATGGCAAATTTAGAAAGTTCGAAAACAATTGTTCGCCTTTTTAGGGTTATAAGATAAACCGTGATATGGACTAACGGTCAACATCTTGGCATTCGGACGTGGACTTTGCATGTTCCAATCCCCTGCTTAGAAATGGTTGTCCTTCCGTTCTTCGTGGTAATCCACACTGTTTCCATTATAAAGGGGATTAATTAGAATTAAGCACAAAGATTATCGGGCTGAAGGTCAAACAGAATCACGCAATACACGGGATTTCAGAGAGTGCGCGAACAACACTGATCGATACATCTATCGTAAACTCATTTAGTGTCGAATGTTATTATTTTCGTTGGCAAATACCACAAATGGGCTAAATCTGTCAATTGGTAGTATTTATCGCGTTGACCGTCACAGATGCATTTCTGCTGAGTATGTACCGTTGCCAACTGAAGCGTCGATTTTTTTCTTCGGCTGCTTATAATCATTCTTTCGTCTGTATCTAACAGCAACCTTTGAAGACCTTGACATATGGGCGCACTCAAGTTTTGAAGATTTTGGCAGCTTGAGGTGGGACTGTTAACTAAGGTGATCAAGTTCTTTGATCTCAGTTAACATACTTAACATGATTTCGGGATTTACAGTTTTCGTTAGATTGATATATCCATATGGATGTGGGACAGTGACATAAATTAATCTGCACTCTATTTTAAACCAAATAGTCCGCAGTTCAGCAACGAAACGCCACTGGAAGAAAAATTCTCCAAACAAAGATATCACAAAATCATCCGTAGAAAGACGAGTTATTTTAGATAAAATGACAATAAACCGAATTGGAAGTGCAGCCTAGTATTCCGGATTGGGGCAGCTTTTGATTGACACAATCAGTGCACGATGTGTTTCGTACAAGAACGAACGCATGGAGCAATAATTGCAGCAAATATGGAGAAACAAATTAATTTACCTAAACTCATCGAACACAAATTTCTGGGACGCAAGGGAGATGTGGGAAATGAATAAATAATTTCCATATGCATGTTTCTAGATCGTCTGATTATGGCGTAGATTCATTTTATCACATCGATTCAGATATGATCGACTGATGTGAGATATGATCAAATAGAATAGACGCAAGATTTCTCTTATAATAAGCATCACAGAACATGACCAAAAGTGATGTCCGATAAATTTCGGCTACAACCTCCGCTCACATGTGTTGTCGCTCAGTCTTTTGTTGATACGGGTGAAAATTTTCCGGTAATAATTCCCAATAGAACTGAACTGTGGGTCTTATCATTCTAACAACAAACCTGTTTGCAAAAAGAACGGATACGACAAAGAAAGCAGCAGCCGGCAAACAATGTTTCCGATGACCATATGAGCAAATAGATAAATTCATAATGTTTCAGTGGTATACTTAAACATCATTTTTCATGGTTTAAATGCTAGTCAATGAGTGCAGCAATAACTATCGAGTGTTTCACAGAGCACATGAAACTTTCGGCCTCGACAGAAGTTTCTTAATGTCCTTGTCAAACCAAACCAAGAAAAGTATTTCGTGGTTTGCCCAATTCCACCGAGGCTGATCTAACGACGGACAAACAGGAATTTTAGAAGCCATCACAATGACACTGGCTTGCTATCGGTAACTGTGGACAAAATAACAGTCATTCTAGAATGTAATTCTATCTGGACGAAACTCACAGCTTGCAGGTGCGCATTGTTAAACAGACAATGTTTTCTTCAGCGGAACACGAGCCAAAGAATTTCCTACCGAAATAAATCACATTAATAATTAGCCAATAATATGATTCACCATGATTTTCCAGGGTGTTATTCTGTCAATTGACCAGTTTTAAGTTTGTAAAGTATTACGCAGTGCACCAGACATGTAATGTTTTGCTATCCGATTTCAAGTTTACATAAAAGCCAGTTATATCGCCAAAGAACGTCTTGCGTTGTTATACTGATTTTTTCCAAATTGTTCAAGCAGTTAATCAAAGTTCCAAATACTACTGGTCCATTCCCAAATAGAAAAACCGCATCACTAATGACTACCGCATCATTTCTAATGCAATGATCCACAGTTTGTTTTGTCAACCTTGTGGTCCCGTCATCCTGGGTTTCACCGTTTGGACAAATTTTCCTTTCAGTACGCGAAAGGTATATGTTTCTAAGCTGTGAATATGTACTCAAACACAGGTGTCAGCAACACTGATGCAACAAGCGCCAAGTGAACAATTTTCGCTTCAGTAGATTGCCTCAAAAAGAAACAAATTTGTATTCGTTTCATTCAGCGAAAACTGTCGAATTTTCTCCACAATACAAAGCAACCTTTGGAGTTATTGTGCGAGCAAATAAGCTGAAATTCAACTTACTGCACTGTAACTACCTTATATGTATATATATTCTCAACAACGAAGCAGTACCAGTCCGCCAGGGAAAACGGAATGTGATTAATTCATACTATTTTTGACGTGCACTGCCAGAAATTCGGCATCGTTAAACAATGGAATTGGTGAGCCCGCATTATCTTTAAATACCATTTTGGTCGCCTTGTTGTGACCTCAACAACTCCAGAATGAAATCATTTTTAGTTTATACACAAAGAAATTTAGAAATTCGACATCACTATCTCCGGACTAGGTAGCCCGTCTGAAAGTGAAAATTAGATCAGATAATGCCCAGATGAAGACCGAGGATAAAGCTCAACGTGGATCCAAGTGCAATTTCACCCAATATGCGACAGAGCGAAAGAAAATTATTCTACTCAAGACACCATGTTTAGTCCCGTACGTAGAAGCAGGACGGTTCATCCGTAGGCTGTTGTTTCCTTGTTTTGTATTCTTTCTTAATGTAGATATTGCTTTGTTGCACGATCCGCTTGAAATGATTTTGTCAATTTATTCTTGAAAGGGTAAACAAATGGGACGGGAATATGAAAATGGGATAAGTATTTTGAGGGATTCCCTTCTACAACATGTTCATTTTGTCGACCTCTTCCAGGTAAGCACTAACACCACCACACGAATCCATCAGCAAAATTTATGGACAGCCGATCTAAGCCATTCAGTGTTTTCGGTTACCACTCTAAAGAACTATGTCTCTGAGTTTCTTGTACAGTTAATCCCTACTCCGTGTCCACAAAAATCTGCAACGTTTAAATATTATTGGACTCTATCTGAAAAATGGTGCATGAAATATCGGTACTAATCTGAGTCACGACCAGACAGAATAACAAATGCCGTGAAAGCTTAACACGAACATAACTAACTCTGTGATCACTTTCGGACATGAATGATGTTCTTCCATAGAATGAATGATTTTGGTATAGATTATTTGTCTAACATGATGCGAATAGCTCCTTGTTTGTTTTAAGATAATGGAACTGCGTAAATACCGCATTTTAATTTCACCAAAGTTCTTCAACCAGTTTGTTATATTCTATATTATGGTACCAAAACAGTTCGCCGTTCCTCGTTTACAGCTGCAGTGTCACGATGACAGTGCAATTGATTTGCACAACGTGCCTAAATGACTTTGATGCACGGTTGACCATGATATAGACCAAAATCCTTCCTAAACGAACGTTTTTCTGTTTGTATTCAATCACGACAATTCGACTTCGGTCAACACAAAACATCCCAGTTGACAAAGAATTATGTTCAACTTATGGATGAATGCGTAGTCGTGGGTACAATAGAATACTTGATAACATGATTGTTTCTGTTGGACAAGTGGTCAAAATTTTCATCTATGATTCTGATCGAAAATATTTATTGAAATTTTCATGCTGCAGTAGGATTTCATTTCTTTTCATGTTCGGATAAGTTTACCTAAACAGTCCAAGTCGCGCAATGTTGAGCTGGGCTTTTTGCAGTCGACAAATGGATATTTTAGAAGGAACTTATAAATCAATCCATGAGATTTGTTGGCGATTATTTCTTTTTGCCTCGTAAGTACTAAAACCTTAGAAATATAAACAAGGGAGATTTTTGAATGAACCACGAGTGGCGGTTCTTGTATGTTTTGTATGTCGCTATGGTTATATGTAAGGCTTTTAAATAAAAACTTCTGAACTCATATCAAGCGCAGCATTAGAAATAAGGCTTGGGTAAAATAAGTCTATGAGCATATACGGTGTCAGTAGAGGTTTCACGAACAATGTTAATTCTACTTGGAGCTCATTTGAATCGTTGAGCTCTTGACCTGTTGATTAATTCATTTAAAATTACACGGTTATTTGCCAACTGATCTGTGTCGGTCAGCAAAAGCTAACCTTCAGAAAAGGGCCATGAGACCCGAAAATATTGGTCTTTCTTCTCATTAAGGTGTTTCGCATACGGATGAGTGAATATGCCCTGCCACTGCCAATAAGTTCAAAACCGATCGTGTGCCTCCGGGGAATTCTTTTCATCAATCTATTAGCGAAACAGGCCATTAAGAAAAAATGCTGTGCTATTTCTACTCGTACCAATAGGCTTACTCTGGGTGAATAAGACGCTGCTGCAACAGATTTTGCGAAGTGCGAACTTTCGTCTCATTTTCACGGTGGGCATAAACCTGATCAGTTGGGTGACAGTGGCTGCAATAATATTGCCCGTTTGTCACCTTAGGTTTGGTTGTGTATAAGGAACTAGGTACCTGACATCCGTGACTTATCAGTCGAAATGTTTCGGCTAAAGGTTAAATCAGACAGGCTATTTAAATGTTCATTTTGTAAAAGTGATTAATTGCGACAAATCGGGTCAGTTCTATCTCTGTCTGCTATCTTGACTTCAGATAGGTTTTGAAGAAACGAGGCAATAATGGTAATGCCGTCCGACCCAGCGAAACGAATCCCCGTTTACCTACTCGGTCACTTTTGATTGTAGATATGCGACAACACTTCAGATTGCTAGAAAAATGTGAAGTCAGCAAACATTTGCCACATCCGTGTTTCCATGGTTTTCGGGTTTTAATTTATACTAAAATCTGTCGTTTTAAGACAAAGGCAAACAATAAAAGAAATCACACTTCGACAACCTACTGGATTGATTACAGAAAGCTTTTCGCTGATCTCTGAGTCACTTTCGCTCACGGTGCGCTAATCTGAGAATCACATTTACATTTCAGATGAAACGCAAGTGGTTTCTGAGGCCAGCCGGCCCGATCAAAACTAAAGCCGGTAGACAACAATGCCTCGGAGTAAAAAACTTTTTTGCGAATGGTTTAAGTAGATCAACATGTGAGCCAGTTTATTGTATTGTAGTGAAGAAGTATTAGTGAAAACGTTTTGCTCATCCAAGATGCTTGTTTCGCTAATGTAGCTGAGGGTTCAATTACAATTTGTCATATTCTTTTGGCATCTCCTGGTCTTATGCAATACCGTTTACAGTAGGACGAGGAATACATGGATTACACTAGACATTGCGAATTTTGTTGTTTGGTTGAATAGCAGCATGAAAGAAAAACTGAAGCTTCCATCGGCTAATCTCTATGGTGGTGGTTCTTGATGCTTTGAAACATGTTGTTCAGCATTTTAAATAAAATACACCTGCCACTCGAATGACCAACTGGGAGAATGAGCTGTCACCGAAAAAAGAAGCATGGGCAATGTGGGTGACCGTTGCATCTTAGACTGAAAAAAACGTTATTTTAGTTCATTCAGTTCTATTGGTTATTCTGTAAAAGGCAATTAAAAGATCTGTCTCTTACAGAGCTGCAAAAATGTAACCGAGGCAAGCAAAATGTTCCAGAAATTAGCACTGCTATCCGCAAGTACCATTGGTGTTTCTGCTCATTTTTATAGCTCGCATGTAATATTCACTGAACTCCGAAACGCAGTGACCAGATTTATTGGTATATTATGACAATGGGGTTGAATTCTCCAGTATCAGTTATTTTAGTTAAATAAGTAAACGCTGATTACACGGCATCCAGTTTTCAGCTAACTGTGACCCAGATTCTTCAAATGAGAAGTCCCAATTTCCTCATGTATTTGGGACAGCTTTGCTGTCTGAATCGCCTTAAAATGGATGTTTCTGTTTTTCGTTTGTCGAAGTACTATCGATTGACTAACTCAGTAGTTTATCCACTTATATCCACTTATATATATCCACTTATATACACGCTCATATTCAGGCAAGTATGCATCCACGTAGGTTTCTGCGTACGCAGGACGGTCACCGGATCAGGGTGTTGTATATTAGGTCAAATTAATAAACAGCAGAAAACTGATTTTGAGAAGAAAAAAATCAATCCATCCCGCAAATTTTTACCCCAAACCTGTTTTGCTCTCCTTTAGTACGGAAAAATGTGACGAAACAGCTGTAAGGAGGAAAGTGACTCCAATGTTCCCCGTCAAGGGGACATGCTCAGAAACAACCAAATCTGCCCGCTAATCTGTTTTGTTCATTCTTGAGGCCGAAGCCACTATGTATAAACATAAAGCTTTGCCAGAGTAGCAGAAAATATCTAAAACAATCTACCATCCCTGATAGCGTAAGATTCAATACATTTGAAGGTTATTTATTCTGCCGCATCAGTGCAGTTCTCCGAGTCTGCCCACTTTAAAATCCGTTAGTCTAGGATCATGTCAGCCACTGTTACTGTATCGATTTACTTCCACGAAAAATGGCCACACAATATTTTATGAACTACTCCACCTGATTCGGTGGAGTACCCGGTAGGAGTTGAATTACATCTACTCCAAATATCTCATTAGGGTATCAAAGAATCATTGTTTGCAACATGGCTGATTTACCGAGTGTTGGATTTTTGAAGCTTCCACAAAGTTGGCAACTCTTGGAAAATTTTATTTTGTCTCATTGTAGACGCGGCTACAGAAAGCACTTTGTTCCGGCCAATTCCAGTTTGCATGACCAAGCTCAGTATGCATAATCGTGACTATTACCTTGACTAAAGCATGTACAATCACTGTGCCCCACGTGCATGTAGAGCCATAGCAAACAAACCCCACACCATTCGACATATTTATCTGATTCCACACCAACCATAAGCACCGTGTTTCATAGCACCAATTTTTCTATCTTACGGAGTGAGAGTGTACCACCTGGTGAAAGCAGCGACTTTAGATCGTCACTGTTCCCTGTTTGTTTGTTTAGACTGGTTGCAACTTTCCAGAGGAAAGTCAATTCAGCAAACCTGTCGCACATTAATAATAAGCCCCGGATCAGCGAAATCTGTGGCGTCTGACAGCTTACCATAAAAGTGGTTCGGTGCTGGTGTCTATTTTTTCGGAATGATATTAACAGTGGAAGTCACGCTCTTATAATACTGCATGTCAGTGTGCCGATGCGCCCTCAGTATTTTCGAAGTTTTACAGCAAGAGAACGTATTGGTTTTCACCATTACGGGTGATGAAAATTGTGGTGATATCGTACAGGTATGGAGTTCCTGACTGAACTCAGTCATATCAATTTTATGCGTGCTGTAAACAGAACACTAAGTTTCCATGGGTGCGTCTGATACCTGTGATGCGCATCTGCCTGACCTTGTTTTCGACAGTGCATGAAGTTATCAATTCCCTAAATGTATGTAGTTTGCCTCTGCTGGCGAGTTAAGCCTATGTAAAAAAGTGCTACTAAGTTACATATAATCAATAAAAAAGCTTCTTTTAAAGACTGATGATCTTTCAAGAAATGTATGCTGCCCACACAGCAACCAAATATTCGATACTTTTGTGATTTTCCAGTAATGGATGATATGCGATGACTTTACCTCTTGGCATTTCCCTGGGTTGAATATCTGTATGAATAATGAGAAATCGAAGTCGGTTGGTCATAGAGATATGTTCCAATAGTGAGGACTTGAGTGAATGCATTGTTCACTGGATACGAGCTCTGGGTAACTGATAATCTTTACCCACTTGAGCAACAGAGTCCCCTTAAGAATGACGAATTTGTTGCCCCACAACATACCAACAGCAGTGGGCTTAAAACCAACTTCTTGCATTAGAAGTTAGTTTTAATGACTGAAAAGCTCTAAATGCTAAAACGAAATTGGCACTAGATGAGTGAAGATATATTTGCGGAAATTTTGAACTGAATTCCACAATGTTATGCCGGGTTCTATATTTATGATCAAGATATTCATTGTTCCATTACTGGTAGTGACCGAAACCAATGGTACCTTGTTAATCCATTCGAATGCGATATGCTGTCACATACTGATTTTAACGCAAATATCAGATCATACTTCCGGGTTAGTTGGTCCATTTTTGGCTTTAGCAAATGTGAAAACCGACAGATGTACCTAAGTGTAACCTTTAACTTTCACGGCTACCGGTTCAGCCCAACACTATGGGCCGCATTCGACCCGATCGCAATCATACCACCGCCTATCGTTGCGAGTTCGAGGTATTTATTTATATCACAACCTAATTATGCATCTAGTTAACCATTATTGGGCGTTAAGCTATTTTTGCTTGGTGTACTGTTGTAAGAACATTGCATCCGCATCAATTTGCCCATGGAAATTTGTTAGTGAAATGATGGGCTATTAGTAACGATTACCTTTACTGGGATAAAAATTCCGCGAATAAGTAGTCGGAGAACGAGATACAAAATTACTTCTCGCAAACAAATATGAAATCGACCGTTAATTTAAACACACAGGCACACGGCAGACGTTGTCCCACGGCTATTTCTGAATCACGATAGCAGAATACCAGTGCATGTTGAGTAAAACACCGTGATTTTTCACCCTAGTATGATCTGAATTCGATTATTCTGGTTAGATGTGCAAAATCTTGTGGAATTCTAGTAAAACCAAAGGGCTTTCGACTAAGCCCGTGACGAACGGTAATTTCCGTAATCCGAAAATGTATGGATTACCTTCGGCGGTAAGATCCATTCGGATTCCAGCAGGGATATAGCCGTTCGTTACCGAAGATGTTCTTCGGCTACTCGTTATTGACATAGTTGCTTAGGTTGTTCATTGAAATTGGAAGTCAGACCTTTGAGGCAGTGATCACGGAACTCGTGATTTCTCACTTACTATAGAGAAGTTGATCGACGGATGGGCTTGCCATCATTCTAAGCTGTAATAATTTTAAAAGAGAGCTATTATATTTCTCATTTGTTACCTTGCTGAATAAGCTGATTTTCTTTTCTGATCAAGCCCTAGAGGACTGCAAAGCTCGGCTTTTGAGGTATCAACTTTGCTGCTTCTTTTATTTGCCGATAGCTGTTTTTTGTCTGCCACAAAGTTATCATGATTATTTAGCCGAGACAAATTGAGAAACAGATATCTTTTACCGAATTTTTACTTGTTAGAAACTTGTACATATATATATATCATTAATATTGAGATCACGGAACGGGATCAGCAAAAAATGAGTGGCTTGCCAAATTTGACACACTTGTGACCTTCGAAAATATCTTTTCCCATGTCACATCACCAATTTTACTGCGATTTTGGTGGGAATCGCTGTCGAACACCACTTCACAGTTCGCTTCGTACGACATGTCCATTAACTTGGGCGTGAAATCAATCAGGACGGCAATGAAGCACGCTAAATGCCTTCAGCGCTCTTGCGAACCATAGCTCGCAGCAGTGTAATAATGGGTTCTCGCTTAGCAGTTCCACGCGTTTATGTTGGGCAGAAAAAGAAATACGTTACCCTTTTAGGAAATGCCAAACTCACGTTGTTCGGCTGTTTGACTGTTTGATGGAGTCATTCTGCTAAAAAATAACAGAATATTTCACGAAAGCCTAAAAAGGGGAAATTTTTCATTTATTCTCCGGCTGCTCAGTCAGGAATTTTATGCCTTAGGATTTTAAAAATAGACCTCTAACATCATATTCCACCAGAAATTTTATTGGCCTTAACACCTTTCGAAAGTCCCCAAAGATCCACTGGAAGATCAGTGTGGTCCACTGTTTATCCACATGCTATTGCTGATAGACCCTAATGGCAGTTGTCACCGACATCTCGCTTCTGCAAACAGATACAACTGTCAAACGAGCAGTACCTCAAAACGACACGCGTGAAAAGGGCACGTATAAGAACAACATGAGATCTAGAGAATGAATTTATTGCGTTTCGCATTGTTGCATTATTGTCTAAACTGTTCAAAGAAATAAAGATTCCGAATTCCGAAGTTTCGTGGTTCAAACTCTAGTGCCCTCGGGTCTCTCATAATTGGCGATCAATTTTTTTCAGACAGTGCCGAGCTAATAGCATTTATAATGTCAAAAAGAATGGATATCGAGACTAACGTCTCTTATAGATTTGTGTTATAGTGATGCCACGTGGTCAATGAATTTTATATTCCTTGTCACTTGTGAGAAATAAGTGGAAAAATGTTCCCTCCATAAGAAAAGCAATCTCTAAGCAATCAATTGACGATACCTTGTCCGTTAGTTCGGAATGTGTCCTCTTCGTTTTACTTTTGATCCTTTTCTGGTGTATATCAGGACAAATTTAAGGTGTGCAGGTTTGTGGGATGATATATTAGTAGAGAAATTTCCGTTTTCCAAATGCTTGTTAAGAACGTAATCAACCATAACCAGCGGCAACGCCTAATTAAATTTTGATTCTTGAACACTTCGCCAAAACTTGTAGGATTTCGCGATTCCATAAACATTGGATTATTCTCTTCTTGAAGTGGGAATTTGGGCCTTCACTTCGTAGCGTTTTCTGTAATCAGTGCTTTACATAACTATACCTGCACGTTCTTCAATAATCAATCCCGCAGTATTAAACTAGGTTTTGTTTATAGTTCGTTGATTCACCCATTAATGTTTGGATATACTTTTCCTTCAACCATAGGCTGTTTCTGTGACCGTCGTTGTAAACAGGCCGTCCTCATCAGTTCAGCTCAGTTTAGTTTTTACAACCACTGAACGGCTACCCAAATGGTCTGGATTCACCCACCGTCTTAGCACCACATTACTTAAATGAGATCTGAATGGTGATTGTGATAGCGAGGTCCGAAATTGGGCATGTAAAAAGGAAGTAGTTTGGGGAGAAATCATTTTGAGTGTATGAGCAACACTTTGGGCGAGACTTATCCCTGGTGCTTATAATCTCCAGCCAACCATTACGGGTCTCTAGAGTCTCGACTGGGTAGCCTTACTGGATCTAAACCAGCCAGTGGCCAATTTCACCCATCCCGCAACCAACACTTGTATTGGCAAATAGAGTAGACTAAGGCAGGCAACCGGCGGGTGAGCTCATTAGACGACCGAAATAACGCAACCTGATTTAATTCACTGCCTAGTGATATGAATAAATTTCAGGGGCAGTTAGGTCGCGCTAGTGCTGCCCCATACATCACAAATGACTGACTGAACACCAATCGCAGACTTGGCTTCATTATCCATTCATTTTTCCGACAAATAAGATTATTCCTGTGCGTCCGCTTTTCTCTGTTGCGAAGCATGGCACCTCGTTGCCTTATTCTATACCTAAAGTTATTTCCAAACTGCTATTCATAATTTACGGTTTTGCCCTGCCTTCGTGAAAGGAATGGGAATTTAGCGCCACAATCCATCTCTACTACATTTTAGCGTACACACCAGAACGTGCAACAAACCCACATTTGCCAGCACGTATCCCAAAGCTGGTTCTATATGGACAAACATTATTCCTGCTTCTTCGAAATGGATCTAATAAACACCCTTAGTGTTTTATTACTAATGTCCATTTCATGCAAAAACTGTCAATACAAATAAGTGTTCTGATACGTGCGCATGATCTCACCGATAATACGAAGTCAAAGAAAAGTCAAAATCGATGGGATTTAGAAACAACTGAATTTCTTGTTCGCCTCAGTGAGCCAGCAAACAATGTGGCCACCCCGAAATTTCATTCTGTCTTGGTTTATTGTAAAAAATGCGTAACAAATTTTCTCCCTTTTGCTTTCAGAAAATCGGAGACGATAAAAGGAAACATGGTAACTGGAAACGGGCGGCCAGATATTTCGAACTAGGTTCAAACGAGCAATGTTTATTTTTTTGTGCGGTTATAATGTCGAATTCTAATTGGCTTTTTCTTTATCACCGTGGCAGATGCATAATTTTGCATCCAATTTGAATTTTTCGTGGTCTAAGGCAGTTAGTAGTATTTCACTACAAATTTACAATGGTGGCACTGTTGAACAAAAATAATTGTCGCAACCAATCAGGTTTTTTAAAATTAGTTTGGATAAATTTTAATGGGAAACAAATACAGTAAGAATGAATTTAAGCAAAACTTTGCTGAAGTGAAAACAACGTTTCTTTTAGAGGTCATCCTAAATCGCATTCTAAAATATCTGATACCCGTCACTTGTGATAGCGGAACTTTTGTTTGGGTAACGGGACTGGAGGTGCATTCATTTCGTTTGGAACTGAGCCGACTGGCAACACCAGCAACCAAATGGCAATTGTCTTTCATAGAATTGTCAAACAATCGTTCTTCGGGAAGCAGGAGATGGTGATAATCTACAGTTCGCTATGGACATGTTCCAGATGAAACCTGAACAGTGGTTGACCGACCACAAGAAGAATATCAAATTGGGTTGATTGTCAGTGGTTAGTTGGTTTTCATTACCTCAACCCAAAACAAACTAACTTCGAAGAAACAAACTGGGTATACGGTGCGAAGTGTGGTGACTGAATTGTTTTCTGCCATTTTCATATGATATAGTTCCTTTTGAGCGAACAGCCTGATCAAGCACGTCGGTTAGTGGCATGCCCCAGTCTGAGCTGGAGTTCAGTAGATACGCTTACGACAGATGACATTTAATAAAAACCAACAAATTGCACGGAAGTTCCGCAATTTCGCTGCTTAAAACAGCTTATACTGCTTCAAGACTTGCATCAAAAATATCAGTTTCCAAGTACTTCACCATACAATGGGGACATCTAGCTCACTGTTAAAGTACCGGAGCGCTTTAGCAAAACCGGATGCGGTTGCTTAAAATTTTTTTATTTCCTACATTGAAGTGGCTCTCACTCCATAGTCACTCACTTGGAGCGTAGAAATCGGTGGCCTGCAAAATACACTGGGGGATGACAGCGCTATGTTAAATAACAGTGATGTTCCATATACAGTCTACAGTCTTGCCGGTTAATTAAACATCACTCTAATTTCACTCATCATTGTTCATCACAAGTTTCCAACCCAGTTCTGATGCTGACAATTCGTAAAAAGATGAGACAGATGCACAAAGTTTCCGCGGTTTCTTAGTGTTAAGACGGGAACTTGTGCTGTTTTATCTTTTAAAAATCACAGTTGGCCTATGGCTATTATATTTTTACGTCCGGGATAGATGGCCGAAAGATATAAAGAATATCCCAAACAACAACGTGACAAGTTCGGTGTCGTACTTTAACGCAAAACGATAAGCACAATGGCTTGCCGGTGTAAGGTATTTTGCTCCCCAAAACGGGACTAATATCACACTAAAGAAGTGTTCCTTCCTGTCTGCAGTCCTCTTCAAATGTTTGTGAATAGTCAACCGAAATGGCATGAAAATAAACAGAAAATGTTCTTCATGTTTGAAGCTTCAACAAAATGCCAGACGCGACGGTGCGTGGGGCAACGTCAGTTCTGTTAACAGCTGCATCCTCAGGTATTCACTTAACTATAATAGACTCGCTTCAGGTTTTGCCATTTTAGTCATTCCTTTGCTTTAGGGCTGACATTCTCAAAATGACCGACTCTTGGTATCGATGTGAATGAAACAACAGTACCACGGCTTGGTATGAATCAAGCTTATTCATAAACCACATGATATCGTAAGTGAAGTTTGCCTAATCAGCAGACAGGAGAAGCAATTGTTTGTACTCCCGAACTTTGCATGACAACCGGTTCGGGTGGATGGTAAGGTGTGCATGTCATTTCCATATTTGTGACATATACACTCTACGTCTGTTTTCTATTACTGGTGAGTGGAAAATGTATAGAAGTTTTTTGTGAAGTAGTTGAAAATACACCAGAAGTATACATGACAGTGATTTGCTACTTTCAAAATAATTCGGTATACTGCTACAGGAACGAGGTAGTAGTGGAGATGGTAATAATCCCAACTATGGGACCGAACGAATTACAACAAGGGCATTGTATATGCTGACGAGATAACCTAATGTTATAGAGCTGACTCACACACTAATACGAAGGACGACCTGGATAAGTCAAACAGTTCAATGAGTTGTCCAAGTTGCTGTTAACCACAGTCTAAACAAGATTACTAAAAGTGACCAACAAATATCAAATCAGTAGGTTCATGTTTTGACAGAACGTGGCTTCTAAACCTTCAGTTTTACCGCTGTAACTGTTGGCTAGCCATCTAAAGTACAGATCTCCCATCATTGTGCCTTGTAGAGGGGAGAGGTTGCAGCAGTTATTTTTTAAGCCAACCGTCAATATTCAGCTTTACAGCTGTCGCCTCCGTCGAATCACAGACCATGCGTTTCAAAAGACTCTTCTTTAGACTTATCAAAACAGTATCCTCCGAATTACAGACTGATTCCTAGCCGCTTGCAGTCTTAGATCCCAAAAATCCAGTCACACACCAGTACCACCGCTCACTGGAATGTGACTACTGCATCAAAACATCTAGCTCATGAGCTATCACTTTCAAAATAGAAGCTGAATTTAGTGAAAATATCTAGCGTCTATAATCCAGACGTGTGTGCCTTCCGCGAACTGAATACATCAAGAGTCGCAATCGGTGAGCAGTTTTTCAGTTACAGAGTTGGGTGTACGTAATTGGTTAGCACTAATAGGCAGCACGCAAGCACATTGTGATTACACACGACACTGCCCAGTCCATGAGAGCCTACCAGGTCCTCAACAAGTGGTCATTCAATCTTCACTGGTTGCCACTTCCATCCTCCACTTCTCCAGGGGGCGCTCCATACATTTTAATCAGTGTCCGGCCAAGACAGTGTAACTAAAGTGGAACCACTGATCATTGCTCCATTGGTGTTAATGAATACCCACACGTGTGGCTATGACCACGAAAGAGAAATTTGGTTCTCAGGTCGAAATATAGAACCTCAAGGATAATAGGTCCGGTGTGAGGTAAATTTCTACTCTATGGGAAACGGTCTGATTACCCAAAGATGCTCCTAACTGCATCAACGTAGTCCAACAAACAGCCGTGCAGCGGCCTGCTGCACTCTCCTCATCTTCAGCACATCCTCACTTGCACCTAAACAGGTGACAGTTTAATTTTCATGTTTTCTCGTCCGTTCTTGATTGTAGATAGAAGAGATTTGTGGTTCAAGACACCTAGCCTACTCGAACATTGTAAACCATCAGCAAAATAAAATAAGTTTTGCTTCTGAACAAATTTCAGCTTCAGAATATTCTATTTGAAGGAAACCAAATAAATTTAGGACCTCGTAAGGGAAGAAATTTTCTCCTTGTTCATCATAGATAGGCACGAACTGAGTGCAGATTTCCAATCAATATTACAAATCGGTCCCACATAATAACTTGACAAAACAACACCATTTTCCTCGATGACCGATTAGGAACAGGTGGTTAATCAGTTCGAAAGTGTTTGTCGTATTTTGAATAAAACAGATGGGATAAGTTGACAAGACAGTTACGGATAAGAATGCATTAGAGTGTCACAATTTGAAACTTAGCTACCCCCACAACATCCAAACAATGCTCGCAAACCACATGACCAGTTTGAAAATCAGTTCGACAGCTCTGCCTCCTAAACAGGAGCTGTGGAGACGAATTAGTTCCGGTAACAGATGAGATGACGCTATCTTCATTCCAAACACAGTTTGACAGTAGTCAATGTAACAAAAACCATGTCAAAAGTGAAATCTTTCCCCCAAAACATGACACCCAAATTTTTTAATAACAATCAACTGGATTAACGGTTACGCTGCAATTCACAGGGCCTTCAGATCAGTTCAACCCTTGTAAGGAAATGGTTAATGAAGAATGAAACATGCAGGCCATATTACAAGCGATTAAGTGGATTGTGAGAGATTCAATAAGTAGTTGACTCTGACTGCATATCAGGAATTGCTGATTGAGTAAAAAATACGTTCCACTGTTATCATAGTTTCAGTAGTTGTCAACTCGCAACTGATAGCTTGTAATTCTATGATTACCTACTGGTTAGTTTGTTGATGATCCAATTTTAAATCAGAGCTCAAAGTTGACAGTAAAATCAGTTTTTGCCAAGAAGTAGTTAACTGGTTGTCGAAAGGTCTAATTCGCAGATGGACAGCCTTTTTGTATACCTTTTCAAGAATGCATGCAAAAAAAAGACGTTTGCATTGAAAGTTACTTCTGATTCTTACCCTTTAATGAGTGTTTCGGGATGAGATTTGGAAATGTTACACATATTACTGTTGAAGATGGACGAACCAATGAAAAGGAAGAAACAAATGGTATTTGTCTTCAGTACCGTGAGTATCATCTTGTAATTGCAAATTATGTCAGGTCGTCTTGAAAATTTGAGGACGTATACAACTTTCGCAGCTGTGAGGACCAGGTTCATTCAACAACATGTGCTCATAATAATAACGTATCCCCATTTATAAATCATGCCTGAACCCACAGGTTCCTCCAGGTTGCGTCCTGTGGTGATCAAGTGGTCAACGCCAAAACATCTACATGTAAAGTTCGCGGATTCCTCATTTGGCAGATATTCGTTGGCCTTGACCCTTGTCCTTAAAATGATATAGGTTGGTGTTATAGAAAAAAAGATGAAAGATCTGAGGCCAGCGTTTAGAATGCTCAACTTCATGGGCTTTGTACGACGGGTGGAATTCCCTCGCTTCCTACAGAAAATCTGTCTTTAGTGAAGTTAGAGGTCCTTCTAATTATTGATTTGTAATCACATTTAAGTCAACGGAGGAAGGAAGATGCTACTTATTTCATTAATAATGAACCAATTACCCTTTGGCAGGTTGGAAGGCCCAGCGTTCTGTTTTCCTACCAACGCGGTTGAGTTCAAGTCACCGTTTGGGCAAGTCTAATCTGCCGGTTAGTGCAACTATGCATAGAAAGCTTTGCACATTTCGTAGTGAGTGGAGCACTGATATGGCTTAGTAACTTAAAGGTAGATTTTTTATTCCAATACCATACCGAGCAGATTGTTTACCTACATATAGATTTGACTGTCTGTTGTACCTGACTGGCATTAGTTGAGATTTCAAACTAAATTGCCTCTTTTTCTTTTTTCATATTAGGTCGTACACCCACTTTCAAATGACTCCCACAGTGGCGTCCAATGAAAGTCCAACGTTCGTGCTTGCTAGCATCCACATTTTAGTTGCACTTTAGTAAAAAGAGTCAGAAACCGCTATGATACCTGTAACTTAGGTCACTGGGAACTGAAATATTCCGCTTCCACGAATGCAAACAAATACCGAATTAGCTAAATCTCGACATTTCATGGAGTTCTGACTGCTGAGCTTAACGAGATGCCAACCTCACTGCATGCCCCCAGTTGTTTGGATTCATCCCTATGGCGTTACCATTAGCCTTGACCCTGAACTTTTTGACCTGGAAACTAAGCGCATGTTTTCCGCTTGACCTCGTAGGTTTAACATGTGAATTTATAAAATCGACATTTGGCTCGGGACCCTTGATCCGTTTAGTTGTCATTGTTGTTAGTTCTAGTATATGATGACCGTGTGATTCAGTTCAGTAGAAAAGGTCTTTACAAACGACTCAGATTTGTGATCACATGACTGTGGTCTTGATTCCGATTTTGTCATTCAGCTAAATTGTCTTGGTCTTCGTGGATGAATAGGAGGGAGAATGGATCTTACCTTTTTGTGCCTCGTTCGGCTCGTATGTCCAAGTGGCCATTTCTCTCTTGGTTTCGAAATCTCATCCTTTCTTGGTATATTTGAACTGGTGGCATAGAATCTAGAAGTGGAATGAAGACATGCAGGTCTAGCCGTCTTCGATGCATTCAAAATTCCTCAAGATACTATTGCGAAGGTTCTGACATTGACTTCGTGTACTGAAGCATCAATGGACGTCAAGAAACTATTTACAGGTTTCGCACACCTGTGGATGTTATAAGGCCACATTCAAAGTAAAATTGTTTGAACATTAATGATACAATTTTGCTGGAACAGGAAAATATCAAAAACCTCTGGAAGAGCACTAGGGTTTGTCCTAGTTTACATCCAGGATGGTCTCCCAACAGATGAACTTATTTTACCATTAGCTCCATCCACGATTACGCATGATTTTTAGGCTGGAGATTATTTAATGATGTGAAGGGTATGCGCTAACTATGGTACGACAACCAGTGTTGACCCTGAAGAGGACACTTTGACCACTTACGTTGATATCGGGGCAGCAAGGCAATGAGGCAGAAATAAGGCAGCGTCTTGTTATTACAAAGTGGGAGATATTGGGTTGATTAAAAAGCTTTGCTTAATCTAATTTCGTGTTTAAGCATATCCAGTATTTTAAAGGAAATAACCAACCATTTACACAACATTAAACGAACTGACTGCCAAAAGCATGAATTATATGCACGAAATCAATTGAAATTGAAAACCGAATACAAATTATCTTTGATTCTGTCAAAGGTTTGCCACGGAAGTTATTTTGTCAAATGATGCGAAGGATTAGTACCATAAAATCCATGCATCGTCTTCCAGATAAGGAGGAACAATGTCTGAACCTTCTACGTGCCAGAGGATACGGGGTACGGACTGGTCGCACAATAACCAGGAATATAAATATCTCTCGTAGTACTGAAACAGTGTGGGCGCGTTAATACGCGTTTCCCTGTTGCTGTTGACGTAAGCATGGTAAAAGATTACGTTTAGAGTGCTCGCTAAGTGAACTTCAAGAGCAATAAATTCTGTTCTACATTTTTATATCTGCATGCAATGCTGATCCTAAAATGAATAAAAAGAGGAAAGTCTTTTACCGGTCAAAGTAGAATGAGAATGCATTGTAGATAGAATGAATTTACCTTTGTGGTGGCTGTGATGCTCCATAATTCCAAAAAAATCGATTTTATAGAAATGTATTTCTCAGAAATTAGCTCCACGTTGCACAGCAGTGGAATTTAGAAAACGTGTTATTTTTAGTGGAGTGAAGTTCTTCCAAAATGACTTTGGTCTTGTAAAAACACGCTGAACTCTGGACCATATTTGTTAAAAAACATACTATATCCTAAATCTTGACGCTTTCAAAATATGTTACGTTGCCTTAATTAGTGGATATCACTACCAAAGTTCTAAACCTTGTTGAGGCATGAGGTGAAATTGATTTCATCTGGGCTTGGGGGAACTTCATATCAAAATGACTAAAATACACTGGAATCACGGTGACTGGTCCATTGTTTACAAGCGTCTATGAAAGCTGGATTTCTAGTAATGCACTCCTAAAATTGTTTCCCCAATAGGGCACATAATACCTCTGGGTTGGGATGTGCAAATGATTGTTGGATTGAGAGATCGACTAAATTGTTTGCCCATCTGCTGAATACACAGCACCATAGTTTACGGCTTATTGTCAAAAGCTTCGTCACATTTCGTTGAATAAAAGGAATAGGAAGTCAAATACTTCGTCCTTTATACGGTTACCCACCGGGGTGCCAAGAGTTTATCTGATCATTAGTGGATGAACTTCGGTAATGCTTATAAACCATAAACGTATTTGGGAGTGCTAAACAGCTCTTCAGCTATTATCGTTTTTATGGCAAAATAGTGACAGTGTTGCTGATCGATACAATTTCGTAATTCTAATTGTTTTGTAGGCAATAAGCTGCAACACTGGGAAAGTAAGCACAGAAAGAAATTTGTTTCCACTTTACTTACGTGATTTCAACTGGACTTATTCTCGTAGCTGGCAAAATTTTATTTCCTTCTGCTAATTGTTTCTTTACACTCGTACTTTGAAACGTATCTGTCTGGTTCCCGTGGCATCTAGTTTGATAACCGGCCGATATCATAAGATTGTATATACACACACGCATGAACGTACGCAGGTCTTGTCGAAACTAATGCAAAAGACGTTAAATGAAAACTTTCCATCTCAACACGTAAAAGCATTAATTAAGGAGCAGCAGAGTAAAAATCCATCAGATCCGTTGTCTATTGGCATTTTTTAAAAATGTTGTCTCCACCGGTCCACTGAATTTAGGATCAGTGCAATAATTTTCAGTAGTCAGGCCGAATGTTTACAAACATTACAACTTTTAGTGGCTTGTGTGTGCATTTTCAAAAGTTAAAAGTCACGGTAATTAGGAATGTGTAGACTGGCTGAGAAGTATCTCTCTGAAGTGAAGCTTATATTTCGCTTCACTATCGCTCATTTCCTAGCAGATTTTTTTCAACAGCTTAAATCACAAAGAGTCTTAAGTATTGTACTTTGTTAACATAAAGCTTCTTCTGGAATGAATGTTTTTGAGTTTTTAATGGAATGAAATCGGGAGTGATTTCACTCCTCGTTATTTCTGAAATGACCAGCGACGTGCTACTGGCTGTTTGTCCTGTATATCATCTTGATTAATTCACTATTTCTTCAAACTTGAAATAAGAAAACTCCCGCAGAACGCAATATTGGTGGGCGATCTCTCATGGAACTTCTTATTTGGATTATTACTTCATTACGAGTCGTTCCGGCTAAAATGCATACACAAATTGCGAACAGAAAGAAAGTGGAATTTTGATGACCTAGATCAAACTATTTCATGTAATCCAACGATATCAAGCTGATTCATACAATCTACTGGAAGTATAACTGATTTTCAGACTTGTAAAAATACCGACAATTATACTCCCCATGTGGAAAGCATATAGACGTGCGGCATTATCGTTAAAAGGGTTGCGGATAAAGGGCAAACATCGCGGTGATTTAGGACCTCTCGTTATTAAATCGTTCGAGCTGCTACATACGCGGTCGGAAATGCCAATGATCCTGCTGCCTCCGTTGCGTGAACAAGCACATAAAGGCCGCGTCATCACAAACTGACCAGATTTCACAATAGACAACCTTGGCGACAATACTTCGTTTTGTTCCGGATGGCGTGCGTGCGAGCGCGGTGTCATTTTCTCCATTAAACCAGTATTACCACGAGTATTGGGCACAATTGATGCGCCTACATGTGCTCGTTTCTCCGGTTTCTGCAACTGCGGGATTGTGCGCACAAACACTAAGGCACACAGAGCCTCGATTTCGTAGTGTGAGCTTGAGACAAAAGTTCAAAACCCTCTTCGATATTCTAGCGCTATCCTTACAGGGCCACGGTTGTGACCGCTCTTCTTATATCCCTCCGAATTGTTTGGCTGTCACATGTTCAAGCTTTGCCTTTGCATCTGCTCCGCAGCACACACAGAGTCGTTCGCAAACCGTGTACGTCCGCCCGTACTGTTTGTCTCATCATATCCGAAAAAGGCAGCAGTCCAAATTGTGTAAGTGCGTCAATGCTTGTGCTTTGCGTGAACGCGTGTCTGTGTATCTGTTTGCCCGTACAAGAAAGGAGATTCGTATCCAATGTTGTGCTGATATTGGTTTTGTCCGTCCATCCAGTGTCCCGTACAACTGCACGTTCTCTGAAGTGTACAAATTTGGGGGAGGCGGAAGAGATTTTGATGAATGTAGAATTTGCGTCCCAAAAACAGTGCGTAAATGATGTGTAGATAATGCAAACTGTTCGGACATGTGATCTGCCCATCACACAAGCAAACAGTAGTTTTTTGACCTGGTTGTTGAGCCGCGCATTAGAACAACACGAATTTTACCCCATACATTCAGTTTCACGTTTTCAGAACCGAATTCAATTGTGTCATGGTTGAGGCAATGATCAACGACAAACTCAGATAATCCGACGATGAACTACGAGAAATCATTTGTACAGGAATTTTATTGCACACTGAGGTGAGTTGCTCTACATTTGTGGTGCACTAGGTGTAAGAAATATAAAATGTTTAATAAACAAGGCATACCATTCGTCACTCACATGTTACCAGACACAAAGCAGTGAAAAAACCCATTAGTTTGCATCTGATTGAAGTACAAGTTTGGCCGGTTTGTGCTGTCCAGCCAACAGTCACCTGGTTTGCCTTCGAATGTGTTTTGCAAGCAGTATTTAATCAGTTTGTATTCGAATACGACCGAAGCAATCGACTGTGTTTTCTTCCGATAAGTTACACTGAATATGTTTGTTTTCTTAGAAGAATTTTCTTTAAACACATAATTTTTCTCATTTCTAAATTTGAAATCAAAGTCTTTTCTCTCTCCGTCATCTAAAAGACCTCGCATGGTCTTCACATTTCAAATAGGTTCGAATGATGCTCTGTTTAGCCGTGTCCACTTGATTCAAGGTGAAACTTTAGTGGCAACCAGGAACCGAAGGAGCAGTACATCACTAAGAGGCTGGAAAAGTCTAAAACAAAGCTTTCTGAACGAAAAGACGAGGTTTACACCGGTGCAGGCATCAGTTACCACCAACCTAGGCGCCCATTTCGTGCAATTTGCGATCAAACTAAATGGGTTCCATTTTTCTATTTTCCTATAATTCAAGCTGGTTTAAACAAGTTCTTAAATTCTGAAATGAAGCCAACTGAAAGTCAATGAATATGCAGGCAGATGTTTTAGTTCATCTATCTCTGCCTTAAAAACAGGATGCATTTCATTGAATACTTTGTCAGACTGACAATAGCACTAAAATGTCCAAGATGTTCTTTTTTACCTGTTCACTTAGAAATGATTAGTGTTTTTTCGTTTAAGTTCCTGTGTTTGTCGTCAATACATATTTGTCATCATCTTCCTTAAAATCAAATTCCGGTTACCGAAATTACAAAACAAACCAATGTAACTTTTCCATCGTCCTAAATCGCATACAGTTTGATGGTTCCGATTGATTACATAATTTTCCCTCACCTTTTTTCTAAGAGTAAAGCGAAAGACAAATATTTCCCAAGTTAAGATTATGCTATCCTTCTCGCCTGTGAACCCACTGTTAAGCCCGATCAATAACAGGGGTAATCACAATTCGGCGTTGAGGGTATTAGATATAAAGTATTTTGGTACGTTCTCATAAATCCTTGCAGAATCTCCCTAAAGTCTTTTTTCCGCTTTCACGGTTAACACTCCGAAAAGGGCCATTCGCAGACATTTCTTGGCTGCTACATTAGGGCACCAATGCAAATCTTATAGTTGGTGTTTTTATGAAGTGCGCGCCGACAATTTAACGATTCTCATGTTCATTGGTGATAAATAGGTTTTTTGAAGCGCTGATGTCCACTTTGGACTAACATCTTTGGACTAATGTTTTAGAATCCTACCTTTATCTCTTAACTTCTCTAGTGAACGTGTTTTTCTGGTAGAATGACGGAACACGGTTACAGCCTGGTTAACTCAAGCGAAAAGCGACTGCTGTGTTGGCAGTAACCTAGAAAATAATGTTTTATAGTGACATCTATCTTTTGCTTGTTTATTGGAGAAGGAAGTACCTCATTTTTAGGTACGAAGTCGTAACCAGTTAAGTCCTGAGCTGAACGCGGAGATGGTTGACCAGGGAGCGATTCAAATTCATGCACCCTGGCCCAAAGTTCCTAACAAAAAGTGTTACGTCTTATGGTGGTGCCATCGTTAGCCCAGTAGTTAACAAGGTAAAAGTGACAGATGAATTCCTAGTAGGGGAAGGAGGACCAGTTTCTTAAGAAAAAATTGATAACACATCATCCAAGAAAGAAGACCTTTGACCGGCGTACAGAATAGCAGTTGTCAAAAAAAGGCCCTGAGAACATATTAACATAATTTGCCAATATTTGCTCTTCACTTAACATGATTAAACAAGAGGATAAGCGGCTAAATGGTTGTGTGCAATCATTTTATACCATACATTTTCCCCAAAAATCTTTACCTGAAATCGTATTTGTTTATCTTCACTGGAACGCCATAGAAAATTAACCAGCAAGCATGATTTTAATTCCCTTATGAGACCTGGAATTATGAAATCACTCCAGTTCCTGGAATCTGAGTGCGAGCTAATTCATGCCATCATAGGTTAAACAATAATTTTCATGTGAGATTCAAGAGCAAATGGATAAGAAAGTTTGCCCGATCGAAAACGTGCACACGCACAAATTAGTATGGCAGAAGTGTCCCGCACTTGACATTTCCACAACGTAGGGAATGCATATAGCTCTTGCTTATTCGAACCTGAAAAAACGTCTTAACGACAGCCGGTTGTCTTCCTAGTTTGCGTTACATTCACACTTCTAACCAAGAAGAGACGTGAATTGATCTAACGAAGATCATTCTTGTTTTTCACAACGACAAAAAGGTGGAAGGCCCACGAAATTGTCTTATCTGACTTCGTAATACTTACTCCTTTTTGAAATGGCACGAGAAGCCAAGAGTTGCACAGAATCGAAAAGTTACTTACGTTTTCTCTGTTCTAAATTCAACGCTGCCAGTCGCGACTGAATCCAAAGGTTTATTGCTTATCGAGCTGATGAACTTGGTGCGGTGACATTATGCTCACGGTCCTCGACAGAACAACCACCAACTCGAGCTTGGTCATTGGACTAGCGGTGTTTACAAACATCCGGAACTTTCGTGTCCCAAATTTGACTTGAAAATTGAGGAATACTTCGGAAACTGAAACACTTTTCTATTCCGTCACAAATTGAAACCCTAACAAAAATGTTTAATAATTCCTTTGGCGTTATATGATAATTTCCACTTGTGCACCAAAGTTGGATTTGGAAAGTTAACGGTTGGTGGATTTCATAAAAGATGCACATGCATGTGTTCCAAGATGATAAAGGTATTGGAGTATTTCACCAGCTGCCTCAGGGGAACCATAACTGTAACCCAGGTGCCTTACAAGTCTTTAATTTCAAATAATCGCTTACCGTAGTAGGCAACAACGTAGCTCAATTCAACCTTACATCTTGCTAAGAGCATCTTTAATCGGATTGAAAAATGGAAATATTGTTATAGAGGCAAGAACGAACGATGCCTTGGTACTGGGGAAATTTGTCGGCTTTGGGTTGGAACGAGGTCAGCGAAGCTCTGGGCGACTTCTGTTCGACGATGGCTGTTGCACGTGTTTTGTTTTTTCCAAATGAACAAGTAAGGAGAAGCATGAAAGCCAGTCTGGTCTCAGCGAAAAAATATTCTTTTTCACGGAAAAGTGAGATAAATGTGAGAAATAAAAGTCAGTCTATTTTCTGACAACGATATTGTAGCTGCCTACCTTTAGTATCATATTCCTTGTGAGTTTATATGAATGCCTACGAACTCCAGTGTTGATTAAATCTCGTTGATGCATTTTCTGATCAGTCAGCCGTTCAGAATACTGTCCGCATTTGGTCAGCATTTTTATCCAAAGGCGGGCCTTTGGTGGACCATTTAAGTAGTAAAATGTTTAGTCTTTTTACGGACAAATGTGCCCATGTGTGCAAGCCATACTGTCCAAAAGGTGGTGTAACATCTGCTAGGCTGCTGGTTCCCATACGCACAAGTGAATGTTGATGGGTAAGAAGAGTAAAATAACAGTCTTAGAATAGTGGCAAAAAAGAACAATGAGGATGGCCTCGTTGGACTTTAGTGGAAAGTAAAACATGGTCAATTTTTCGAAATTTTGCATGAGACCTCGAAGGTTTTCAAAGAAGAATCCCCTTCAAGCTTCTTAAGTGCCGGTAAAGATCAAGAGATACTTCAGGTAGGCGCAACATCTCAATAAAGCTGACTTTTTTCTTCTTTTTTATCAAATTCGAAAACGAAATTCATTCACCATAGGCACTGTGGTATAGTGAACAGAGGTCCGTGTGATTTTCCACGTTTTAAGGAAACAAATTCAAACCTAACAGATTAATTATTATATTCAGGGAGTATAGAGACAAATTTTGGTGCGGACTCTGAGAACGCCACAAAACCAACATAGGGGGTGCATCGAGTTAACCGTGGACTAAACTCTGCTGAATCACAGAAAGCCACTATCAAGAGACTGTCAAATGTCAGAAATTAATTCTGCCGGATTCAAGACCCGGTGCTTCATTCCAATCACGAATCTGGTCGGAAATCGATTGGTGTTAAACCAAATAAACACTAATGATCTCCGGAAGCTTGCGCAGAAAGTTAGCATTCCGCCCTTAACTTCCGACAACGGGAAACGCACATCGTTTCATTTTACCGGCAGCAAATTTGCGCAATACTTTCATATTTCAAGGTTTATTCCAATCGGTGAATTCCCCAGCTGGCGAGCCCTAGGCGTGACATCTGGCTTATCAAGCACAAAATCGGCAATCCTCTCCGTTCAAGGCACCCCCTGAGGCTTGCCACCTGAGGACAGTCTATTCATCACTTGTCATATATAAAGGGATAATCATAAGACTAGTCTATTCCTGCAGTATTCGAATCAGAGATTGGATGCCACCCATAAGATTCTGCATCCTTATGTCCACTAAAACCGAATTCACACTTAGCACATGAATATGAACCAGAAATTAACAATATGGCACCTCTTCATTAGTTCTCTTTGAAGCGACATGCCCAGCAGTTGAAACGGAAGCGGTATTTCAGTAGCGAAAAAAAAGTTTTTTATTTTGCATCATCCGTCTCTATTGCTAGACACAGGTTAGCAGCAAGACATCGTTTTTCTGCCTTCGTTTCGCGTTACCGTATAGTGCAACTACAAGAACTGACTTACTTGTACTCTCAAAATTTAATGCATACTGCTGACATGACTAACTGCACAGTGGAAATATTTAAAATAGAAAAGGCGAATTACTGTCAGTGTTGCCCTATTAATTCTCGAAAGTAACTCTGAAACGACTCGAAAATACTCATTGCAGCCCTTTTCGCTCCCGACAAAATCAAAAATAAATGCACAAGCAATCGGGATATTGACAGTGCACATAAATAATAAACAGTTGTAATAAATGGGAGTTGTTCGCACTACGGCAGAGCAAATAATCCAATTTCTTTTTACAAATGGTTATCAATTAACAAACACCAGTCCTATAACTGAAAAGACAAATAAAAAGATAGCAACCTGCTGAATGAATAAATAGATAATATGTATATGAACATTTGTCACTTTTGTTTCTACTTCACAATGCAAGAGACTTGCGCATATCGACATTGGCTCCTCTTATGTCGATTAGCATTTAGATAGAAGGCCGGAGTAAGCAAGTACATGAAGTCACACTTGACAGCCAGATCGCTGAGTTGGTCTCCAGCTCTAGGCCTGTTTACCGAACTACTGATTGATCTATCTACTTAATTCTTCCTATCCAATAATTCACTCACAACAAAACGTATTTTCCCAACGTTCATAAATAATTGCTTTACTCTGCAAAAACGCTGACACCCAAGTTGATCTTTATAAATCGGACATTGGCAGCTCCATTCATTTTTTCTCAGTATGGGGTGTACAACATCCAACAGATGAACGGCACTCTTCGATAAGCTCCCGAAAGATAGCCTTGTCTCTGCTTAAGGTCCCGAAATCAATGTACGAAAGTTCCATTTGCCGGTCAACTTGTTTGCAAAAAGAAACAACGCAGTAGGATGGAATGTATTTCGGGCCACGAATGCCTGGAACTTATAATTTGTCTCAAATTTCATGAGGGTCACTATTTTTGTCGGTTCGAATAGGGTTACTGCAGTTATTCTGACAAATCAAAATAAGAGAACAAATAAAATTGACTTCTGTTTGGAGAGGACATAAAATGAAACATCTGGGAGGAATATGAATCCAAAATACTGGAGGTCAACCAAACACCTAGTGAATGACTCTGCTTGTCACACATTTGTTTAAACATCTTGCGAATTTCCGTCTGTCCAGTTCAACTCAGTTAAAGACTTCTTTCTTCAAAACTGAAGTCAAACTCTTGGCAAGACAAGATGAACTTTCATTGGTGGAGTGTTAAAAAGCATCCCACAAGAAAAGAATCAACGACGCTCTATCTCCAACTGTTCAGGAATAAACCTACTTGAATTTAGACGAGGAAGGCATAAACTGGATTAGGGTAACATGCAAGAGGTGAATGAAATTTTGAAGTGTTAGAACAAAATCAGTCAGAAAAAACAAACTTTCAGTCCACCACAAAACTGGTTCAGGTCGAGTGGGGTATAGGAACAGATCGTTGCATTACAATGATACACACATGTGAAACAGGAAATTTTCACATTGAGATAGTGAAACAACAAACAATATGAGGAATCTTGCAAAATATATACATCGTTTCAGCAAATTTCGAGGAATCTGCAAAGCCGTCGATCAGGCCCACTGGAAAGTGAGACGTCGTAAAAGTGGTATGTTACGTATGTAGATGGATGAACAAAATTTTTCCGAAAGCACACGATCGGTTTCGCGGTTATTGCTGCTCTTCAGGTATGCGTACTTGGTATACTCCTGTCCAACCATCCCTATGCTAGTGCACTCCATTCTTAGTTTCTCACTAGAATCTGTAGATCTTCCTTGCCTGACTGAAGAAAATCCTTCGACGAATCACCATGTAGTTCTTAAATAGACTTATCATCGATTCACCTTCCTAACGATTCAGATGAGATTCTAGTGAGAGATGTCGTATCTTCAGAAATGTAGCACGGGTGTGTTAGGACCAGGTGTGATTTTGTCCTGGGTTTACTCTGGGTTGTCTCACTAACTAAATTTTAGCGTCTGCTTTGTTATTAACATTGAAGAACTGAGAGGTTACTTGTCACTAAGTATAAATGACCTTCTCCAGCCAATAAAAATAGAATATTATTCAGTTTGTATACGCCAGGTGTCAAGCTAGAAGAAAACGATCGTTGGAGGATGAAAGGTAAGTTAAGGTCCTGAATTTACCAGTTATCATCAGATTTAGCCCCAGTATCTATGCTGCGAGTGCATTTTTGTGTGATTCATCGGAAGCCTTTGGTAAGCTATAAATTTAATATAAAAGCAGAATGAAGGACCAAACGACAACTTAATACACTTGGAAATGGATGTCGGAGAAGCTAATGGCACTATCGTTGACAGAGGCAAACTGGGTTTCTCTGCTAGAACGGATACTTGCCTTTGCATGAGTATATGACGTTATGTTCTTCTTGTACAACAAGGATGAAATATCCTTTTTTGGCAAGATTAAATCCATTATTCTAGTCAACGAAGAGAAATGCCACTTTGGTTAAGGGAGGACGAGATAAAATTTACAAATTAGGCCATAGCACCAAGTATTGATTACGATCTGTAGCAAGCAAACTGGTGGATAACTCAAGCGGTGGAAGACGGTAACTCATTGTCGCCCGGTTCGTTGTCCTAGCTAACCTAATAAGAATTTACGTGGTTCTACGCCATTCCACATTTCAGGGCCATGGTCTTGTGTCCACTTTTCTCTTAGCGGGCCCTAACGGCTCTATGGCATAGCCTTTCCATTCTATCCATACTTTAGGCATGCCACAAAAATAAACTAATATAAGAATATCAGTCTACAATTTAGCAGATGTGTGAATCGAAGTTTTAGTTACCTTTAGCAGATTAACAACTACAGGTAAGAGACAAAATTCACCAAGTTTCTTCCTGGGCGCTGAAGTGCTTCACGTTGGTCCACACTGGATGGATCTTATTGTTTGCAATGCATATGTTGTAAAATACACGAGAAGCCTTGCTAAATAAGAATCACAATCCTTAAAGATAATTTGCTTGAGTTCACCAGTCATCATCATCGTTTTGATTTCAAGTTTATCTGATTCATTAAATAATTAGCGAAAATGGAATACAAATTCAACAAGAGCAGAGTGAGGCACCGAAAGTAATTCAGCAGCGGGACGCTAAAAGCTTAGATGAAAGAGAACAGTTCACTGAATTCAGCCATCATTCTTTATGTCCTTAGTTTACGGAACCCACTGTATTCCATGACCAACAGCGACTGCTGTTATTAAGCCTCGTTGCGTTGTGTAGTTGTCCTACTTCACAGATTTCGGCTCTTTCATAAGACCGATCTGCATTAAATATAACTGGTATCCGACAGAGTGCATCAGCGTCTTTTCACATCTGTCAGTCGTCAAAAACGAAGACAAATATCCAGGCGGTCCAGTGGATAACAAACAGAGAACCTTAATTTTAATAGAATATCAAATGGCTACAAGTGGCTGAGACATCGGAATAGTGGAGTTTGTTAGTCTGTGTTAGAATCCTTGTCTCATTGAATTTAGACTGTTCAGCGAGCAACATCTCCGAACTATTTTGTTGTCTAATGAACTCCTGTATTTAACATTGTCTTTTGAAGAACCCTCGATGGCACAATGATCAAAAGTGAGTAAGAGGTCTTATTCATTCCCTGGGGGCACGTCAGGGTTAGTCATAAAAGAAGTCAGATTATATAATTCCCTGGTATGACGCAGAAATACGCTACCAAGAGTCAAAAAGTTCAAAAACTAATGTCCCACTAATCGAAATCATCAATAGCAATGGGAAGTGAGGTTTCGATGCGTTATGTAGTCTTCGACGAGAATATACTCGCAAAATATCGTTGATTGTGCAGGAATGTGGAGTTTGAATATATGACTTTATGGTCCGAGTGCATTAACTTAGAAACTGTGAACTTCACTTCACCTATAAATGATGGATTTGTTTGTTCCTGTAAGAAGACGAAATTTTTTAATTATTGCATCGGGAATGCTGCACACGAGTCACCTGGCGTTCTGCACAATTCCCCCACTGGTATGAATGTGGCAACCTTCGAATTTAGGCAGCAAGATATTAACACGTTGACACATTTTTCAGAAGTCATTTCCAATTAGAATTCGGTCAACCAAGCAAAATTCCTCAAAGTAACGACTTTGCCATTATTGACCTTGTATCGACAGACAGCAAACTTGGTATGGGAATTTTTCCGGCCTAATTGTCTCAAGACTGACTAGGAGCCCGAATGGCTTTTTTAAGTAACACGTCGTTTTTGCTAGAGCCTGTCATGTCAACTGCGAAATGGGCGGGAAAGTTTACCCGTGACCACGACTGTTAGCGCTAACACGTTACGCCTTTGATAGATGGCAGATTCCAGCCCCATTGTGAGTACCAGGGTTGAGAAAAATGACCATCTACAGTAATATATACAATGATGCATTTGTCATTGAGCTCGAACAATGTAGCCGAACGTGTTGGCCTCCCTTGTACTAACAGTTTGTTGCTTGTGATGAATTTCTATCAGAAACTGAAAACAGGCGTGAATCAACTGTTAGTTAAGATGCTCGACTCACCCGCTCGTTTCTTTCCGTTTCCCTGTTTGTGGACGGTGAACATGCAGCTCTGACGATCCCTACCATGGGTGAGATAAATGTGCATTGCTTCCCTGTGTTTCTTAATAATGGCAAGCATAAACACAAAATATTGACTAGTTGTATGTAAGGTCAACGCGTTTTGGATAGAGGCTAAGTGCATGATTTTCGTCACCAATGAGTGGAGACTTAATTCAACTCGACCAGTAGTTCCGCAATCAACCAGCCTTACCTAGAACTGATTTGGTTATTCGGAAAATTTACCTGTAAATGATTTTGTTCGTTAAAATGGATTGAAGCAATGAAAAATCACTGGTTATTTTTGGGTGTAATCTCATGCATACAGCTTACAACACAAACGGAAAGTTTGTATTGACCATCGCTCAAGGATGGGCATCAGACATTAGTTTACGAATATGAAACCAGTAGATGGGTTTTTCCATCTTTAACTGGATAGTTGTTAAATAAGATACCGCCAAATTGCCAGAAACGCACAAGCTAGAAGAAGTAGGTCCAGACTGAAAGATAACAAGAAGACAGAGAATTAGGCAAATGATTCGCGGGATTCCTTCGAATTTTTCTTAGTCAATCGACTATAGAGTGCTAATAATCTCTTCTCTTGGCTCAATTTGCATTTTGTCAGTCGGTTAGCTGCTGAATAACAGTCAAACAAACGGTTTTCCCCATGGAATGCCACGAACGAGTTCAGTTCTGAGTTTATTCCGGTGTAATTTCTCTACAAAGCAGCCAGAAAATTCGTGTTTTCCCAGGATACTGTTTTTGTTCACCTAAGATTTTTGTACGGAACCAAGGCATTGCATAAAGTTGCGTAAATTCCTCTTATTATATTGTTACCACGTTGTTTTCGTAATAGATAAGTCAGTATTTGGCTGGTACAAAGTATTTTGCGGAGGCGAACACGCCAAGGCAACATGTTAAGCATAATCCGGAAATGCTGAAAACGGTAGAAGTACGGGCCATCATTATATTCGCATGCGATCCTGAATTGCAACGAACTTGGTCATTCTCTTCCGGCACGGTTGTACAACGCTGATCCGAAGGAATACCTTGTGGATTATCCGATCACTCTTCGGTAGGTGTGGGATCCGTGAGCAAAATAAGCAAGGCAACTAGAACTAAGGGAGAAAAACGTGATATCCTATCCAGATAACATTTAATTAATAATGTAATTGATTGATACCTTTTGTGCCGCACCTATAATTCATCCAAATCGGTCGACGGTTGGTTTACCGAATTGGGGAATGCCAAATTCAGTCGAAATTGGAGTTCGCTTAGTTGTAGAATCTCGGGGCCGTTTTGGTCCGTCTCTATTGTCTTTGCAACATTGTTCTTGTTTTTTGTCTTACGAGTTTACGATTTTCAAAGACAATAAAGAATCAAAAATCTCTGTACGACCGCAGTAGGATAGTGACTGCAGTTTAAAAGGCAACGTTAGTTTGCTCAATATTTTGATATTCGTTAGATTTGAGATAAAATAGGTGATAAAAGTCCCGAATTAAAGTAGACTGCAGTCGTCATGATTTGTTTGCATTTAAAAATGTTACAATCTAGGTGAGTTCTTGACCTCGATAAATGCCAGTATCGTGATGTGAAACGATCTGTTGAACACTCTCAACTGAAGGCTTTCAAAGTTGAGAAACAGGATACAAGTAGTAACGACAAGCAGACAACCAGTGACGAAAGTTTGAAATATATGTGCTAGATACCGATTACCAAGTATGAAAGAAGCGGTCAAACAACAAAACTTGGTTGCTTCCATTGTTAGAGCTAGAAGCGCAGCCCGAGACAAAGCGGTATTGAACGTCAAAAATGATAAATGTAACTTTTTCTGCTACGGTTAACCTTTCCTGAACCTATGCTATGAAAACGTGCTCGATAGAAAGTCCACATTTGCAAGAAATTATTGTGATTTCCGATTTATTGGCGTTTTGGCAATCAATAGAATCAAAGAAAGATGTGTACTTAAAAAGGGAGGGCACAGTTTTTCGTTAAGCTAACATGAGAACAAAAACCTCACCATGTTTTCTCGTCCATCTTCCATCATCAGACATGCAAGACGATGTAAAGCGGATTTCCTATTTATGGTAGAAACACCAAAACAACAAAGCACACTGAAACAACAATAAACTGAACGATGATGGCGACATTCGTAGTAATAATAAAAACGTTATTCATAATGGTGAGAAAAACGGCAATAAAGAAACACTAATTCCTTCACAGGCGAAGAGTAGAATGTTTTATCGGACCAAAAAACAGGGAAGAACAAACTAAACTTCGAAAGACACTTTATTTTGCTGACTAGTGAAAATTACTTGTAACTAAGCCGTGCTACATAAACTCAGTCAGTTTTGTTACACACTGGATTACGTGTTTCAACACATTTTTGGTTGAACTGAATTAGCACGATTCTTTAGACTTGGGTAAAATTAATTTGATAATCTTCGCTAGTATTTGCCTTTCAGAACATGAATTTGGAGACAATGATAATCAATCATTTGGCCGTGGGTAAGTTCCCAATAATTCCCAAAAAGCAGCAAAAAATTAATCTGTATTTCTGCCATTTCAGTGGGGCGTTTTCTTGAGTGTTTTTCTTATGTATTTTGGTATGTAGATGGCATTTGGTCCTACAGCTATGCATCAAACAGTATAGCTTGTTGGTTAAGAATGATTCAGCGTCTTTTTAAAAACATAGCCACTGTCAGGTCAAGAAATAGCTTGGCCTTGAAACAAATTTCAGGGTTACGTTTTGATTCTATACAATAAAACACCGGAAATCATTAAACCTTTCCGTCACTGTTGTCATGCATTCGTCTAAATCTATTCTAAATCAAAAAATACTAAACACTCTACGGGAGAATTTAGCAAAACTTGATACTTGATTTAAGTGTTTAAATTTTGTAAATTCGTTGTATTTCTGACGATCCGTTTAATGAATAACCCACGAAGCAGTGATGCGAATAGTCACAAAAAATTTTCCGTATCAGACTACAAAATTCCGGATATCCATCCCAATCCAAGCACGGACAGAAACATTTTGTTTTGAAAATTCCCGATTATTTTCTTCGGTCAACAACTCGAAAGTTGTTTTTCGCTTTTTGGGTCACCGATCTTTGCCAAAAATATTGATCGACCGGCAATTCGAAAGTTGCTCCTGGGCGTGAAATTCGTTGATGGTTCTCAGCAACTGACCGCGAGCTTGCTGACTAGTATTGGGAAATTCCAAATCTGGTCACAATGAGCGATTGATTACAGATCTCTATCAAGCTGGCAACGAATTTTGGTTATCTACTTGGTCTACAAATAAACATCTTAGTGCAATCCAACAAAATAAAATGAACTCGTTCTCAGAGCTTCAAAAAATTGCCCTACTCTTGGAACGATATGGAAAACTATTTCGGTTGCTTCATTCGCATCTGCCTCGTCAGCTGCATCACACCAAACTGACAGAGGTAAACCGGACACGTTTGCCCAATAACCCGATTACCTCAGCCTCATTCAGTACGAAAGCATTGTGTGAGCAGAATAGGTCCACTGCCGGAACTGCGCTTGAGTTACATTTTGGGGCACAAATGAAATGGACAAAAATCTCCGCTGTGTTTTTCCTAGATTGATTCTAGATGAATAGGAAAAATAGCAGTTAGGAATGAATAGTATATCAGTACATTAGTTACGACACAGTGTGATGCAACTTTAACATAGACAAACAAAACCACGAATTGCTGGCTGCAAAACATACAGTTAATAGGTCTCGAAACAGTGAGCTTTTGACGTACTATGCAAAAGAAAGTCAAATGTGTAAAGAAAAGTATCCCCGGTCATGTGACAGCAACACATATCGCTACAGTTCACTACTATCCATTCTTGGATTAGCATTTCGTCAGTGTTGTAATCCCTTCATATTTGGAATAATTATATTGCTTATTACCTACGGAAAAACCGAGTTTTTTGGGCTGAAGCAATTCTATACATTTTTATCTCCGCATAGTTGTCCTCTGCTCAGTCACCGTCGTTCGCAGTTCATCTGAACCATTTCCAGACTTGAATGGAACAGATTCAGACCAAACAAGCACAGTACATCTTGAAGGATTCTGGGATGTGAGAAATCAGCCATTAATGCGCACAGCAGTTCAAGCTGGTGACTCGGTCACATTCGTCTGTCGAGTGTGGCAACTCGTTCCCGCTCGCGAATCACATTTGGATGGATCCACTATGGACGATGACGTTTTTAGACAGTCAGTCTATTTGTACTGTCCTATGAGTGTGGCTTACTGCTCTCAAGATTGTCTCCTGGTGGACAGTGATTGGCCAATGCAATGTACTAAACAGGTTCGCAAAGTGTTCGACGTTCATCATGTTCCGAAACTTCTGAGATACCAACAGGCCAAGCATTGGAGGTTGCAGGAGATTTTCTACACACTAAACATTGCAACAATTGGCTCCAGTGGATCGTGGTCCTGCTCGTACGGCGGCTTCCAGTCTGCAAATGCGGAACTGAGAGTCCGAGGTGAGTGAGCAGTTGAATATTTATGGCTAGTGACTGTCCATCTCACTAGGTTTCACAGACGTGGTTGGGAGTATACCAGTACCCGTTGACTTTCGGTAAGTGTTGCTCCTTCTCAGTCTCAAATCCCCTTGTAACGGCCACTGTGGCGACGGAAAACTCTGCAGAAATTACTTGCAAATCAATAAGTCAAACCATCAAGATATTCCCACTATGGAAATCCATTAAAATTCTTATAGTAGCCAAAATCCCAGGCCAAACTTGCTGCTGTTTTGAAATCTCGTTCTAATGCAATTTTGTCTCTACATCAGGGAATCATCATAAATTTATGTATACTCGATGACCGCAGCTACTTGCAGGGTGGAGAAAAAGCAGACAAATCTGTTCAGCGGTTAGAGACTGTGAACTTGGTCTGATAGACAATTAATACATTTATTTTAATACAACTGGATTAGAATAATAGGTCATATTCCATTAGTAGCTGATCTGCGATATGGAAATAAAGTGCACAACTTTCGAATTGCGCAACAAGAAAGCGAAACTAATTGTCCTGGTAGTGATATTTTATAATGTTAAGTCAGAATTCAGAAATAACTTGTTCGTTTTCGGATCTTTGTTCCTTTCTTGAGCGTGTAGTAATCAAATACTGTATTTCTGACAAAACCTTTTTCTCCAGATCGGCCCACGCTTCTATCATTCACATCCACTCCAAGAAGTCCTGTCCTCGTTGGATCCCCTGTAAACCTAACCTGTCGTGCTGCCCACAGCCCGAATTCACCCTGGTACAACTTCGTTTGGCGTCGACTGGGCACACGCATCCCACCAGCACACTCTACACTCCGCCTATCCGATACAGTTTCCGTATTGTTGCTCACTTCCGCGCAAGCTACAGATGACGGACGGTATCGTTGCCATGTTGTCTGGGATTCAGATCAGTCAGGATCGCATTTATGGCCCGATGCGCTCAGGCCTCGGAACCGTAAGCTCAACATTCGTGAAGATGGATTCAATAACTCCATGTTCGAAGGGAACGAAACACAGTTGAATAAACATGATCCAGCAGTACTTTATCTGGATCTCCATGTGTATCGTAAGTCGAATTAAAACTATTGCAATGCAGACTAAATTTCTCGGGTTTTTTCTTACTTCGGCGACTAATTTACAATGGACTGTCACTTGACGTTCTCAACAGGATTCACTGAGCAAAACAGAAATCCACCATCTCGAAGTAAGAGGATAGCCTTAATAAATGATTCTAAAGAAACACTTCACGAAAATGGTAAGTACATTTCCGCGCTGGATCCTGCACTTAAGCCTGGTTTTCACACAAGCCACAGGGCTAAAATTCGGACTTAAAATTGGGAAATCAGACTAATCCAACAGTTTTGGATGGTCACAAAGCCTAGAATTTTATGCTGTGGAGAAGGCACATCTCACGTGGCGGTGATACATGCTGGTTCAGTTGTGGCGCAAGACCTGTGAACTGCAGCAGCGTGCCAAAGAATTGTGAAAGGAAACAGGGGCATCGAAGATGTTGATTTAATGACTTTTATGCGAACACTCGTTGTAAGATCTAAGTGACTGTGAATTATTGGTCCGCGTTGCTCATAATAGCTGAGACCAAATGCATCCTTACGTTGGAATAGCTGTCCACTACCCGACAAGGAATAACGATTTTTGTTTCCTGGGAATTTAACCGGGTAATTATATTCGATAGAAATTCAAATGAATTGAAAACTTGGAAAGTAGGAGAGAATGTGAAAATATTCCACAACAAAAATGTTATGTGGTCAAACCACAACCGGTACAGTCCTCGGAAGATTGAAATGGAATGTTCTGAAGCTACGGATGAACCGTTCGGATAACTAAACCTGTGTGTGTACGAAATCTTGTCCATTTTTCGCAGTTTATAATCAAAGTGCTACCCCGTTAAAATTAAAAAAATAATGAGTAGTATGTGCAACCACTGCTTGTCACGTGGTTGTGACTGAAATGAATTTATCATACCAGAAGTTCAGTGGGGAACCCGGGGAACCCCGGGTAGTGAATATCTTTCAAAATTGGTTGGTATGACCTCCCGGTAATTTTCAGCTATAACAGATAGCTTGCAAATGCTACATTAATCTACCTGATTACTTATAATTTGACTTTCCATGAAGCACATTACGTGAAACCACTAGTGGAAGAACCTAAAGATATTTCATCTACAGGGTTGCCGAAAACACAGCCTTTATTTGCTGATGGTTTGATTCATCAGTAAGAATGCACCGCTTTGCACTGACGTCAGATGTTTGCGAACCTTTAATGGCGTAGTTTACAACCACAAAAGTTTGTTTCATCCGCCCAATGAACCCACTCATTTCGATTTCCTGGCTAAAGAAAAGAAAATAACGCCACAGGGAAATTCGATTTAAATTTCGCCTCGAACTTCCAGGCTAGCTCCATTGTAGACCATAATTAGCTACCTCAGTTGTCATACTAAACAGCGCCTAGTCATTACATAGTAAAAGGTTAACGTTAATGTGTTTGTGAAAGCAGAACTTAATGCGTGTGCTTGCTTTGCTGGATTGGTGGTAGAATTTTCAATATTTTCATGCATCGAATTTGTACCACGAGTAATCGTGAGTGGGGAGTAGCTTGAATTTGTAATTTATTTGCAATGGGAAGCTGCTTATCAATTCCTCTTTTGGAAAATGATTTAGCATTGGGCCGTCATGGGGCCATATCTGTGTGGGACCCTTGTCGTACTTTGACTTCGTGGAAAACGGTCGTTGGAACGTCTTGTTCGAAGTTCACTAAGCGATTTAGATGTTGCATGGAATATTTGTTATGAGTCTATTGGAAAAATGAAACTTCTGCATGAACCCAGGACAAAAATCTCGGTTGTTGCCGTTCATTAGTTGTGCTTATTCATCATTCTTCTGCCCGAACATCTTCACATATTTGTGTACTCCTTTTTCGAATCAGGACTGGAATATCATTTGGAATAGCAGGAGATTGGGTGGATGTTGAGCTCATTTCGAATTTATCCTCCCTAAGCATTCATTTATTAGGGAATGAAATTCCATCGGATAGACAATAACCATTACATTACTTGAGAATTGACTGAAAAAATGCGCTGATGGCAAGTAAACAAATAGCTGATGCTACAGGCGCACAATGATTAAAATGGTAGAAAATAGTCTATAGTATTATGAACCAGCATCGTTTTAGTTAACAAAGAACGAATGTGCAATACCTGTGAAAGCTGTCAGTGATCACTGGACAGCCGTCAGTTGGAGAACGGGCTAGTGGTGTGTGATTTTAAAACTTCAAATAGCAACTCTAAAATCCACGGTGATCAATGCTCACCATATGCACGACCTAGTGAGCATATGGCCTAGCCAAACCAACAAGACATGAATATCATACACGGCCCCAAACTAACGCCGATGTCACAGACCTTCAAATTGGAACCAGATAACCAATAAAACAGACCGTTTTTACTATTATAATCTTTCAGCAAAGCAACTTCGTGAGCCGCGGTCTCGGGCTACGTATTCACGAACCTGGGTCTGTTAAATCAGTACTTGGTCTGAAACACTGTGGGTTTAATTCTAACGAGCTAATTATTTTGGGGGACTGAAAGGTAGGCGAGGGGCGAATAAAAAGCTTTGTAACTTTAGTCGCAGTGTTGGAATTGATATCAGCAGAAATATTGTTGCTTATCATAATGAATGGAGCCAAATTCCAGCTACCAGAATACGATTTCATTAACTTTTGGTCTGCAGTTATTCGGTGTCGTTGAAGTATCTCGCCATGCTCGTTGCTACGTCCAGGCCACTTGGGGAAGTGCAAATGCCTGAAGCATGAAATGGCCAGCCAAGGTCAGGTTGAAGCTGCGGATCCTCACTACTAGTTAAGCATCATCAATTGCGATTTAACCACTGACGATGCCCTTCTTGGCATAGATAAAGTAACTCTTTTATTCACTAAGATCTAACCTTCTCCAAAGTTCTTTGTTTAATGACCAAGCTATAGGCCTCAATAAAATTCGCTGTTATAACTGCTGGTTGATTCCAATCACAGCAGGAGTCAGTTGAAGAAACCAGGTTTATTACAGTGAAGCTCAGCGTGATTTGTAATCTTCGAGCCGAACGAGCCATATCCACTGCGCACTTATTTGTTGCCTCTTTATTGCCAGTAGTCTTCAATATTTCTTCTCAATGCAGTAATTTCAGTTTTGCTTCAAGTCTGAAAGAATCCCCCTTTTTAATGATTTTCCACGAAAGGATGTACTTCAGTGGTCGTCTTCGTCTACTTGCATTACTGACTGGAGTTCTTCTGCTGCTGAGTGATTGATGACAACGCCTAGCAGAAACCTATCTTTTTAAAATCACAAGTTCATCATACCTAAGTTCATGGTGAATATGATTTCGTATTGTCTCCGTAGTACTTTACCTCCTCGAACTTTCCGTTTTAGGTAGCCAAATATTTTGGTTTGATTTATTCTTACCGATGTTTTAACTCTGATAATTTCTTTGATGGTCTTTATCAGAGTCAAGCTTCACTTGAAGAAAAATGACTCACACACTGGGCTTTTGCTCGCCGTCTGTGGGCCGAGTGACCACTTAAAACTGTCAATTATATTTGTGCGCCATGATATGCTATTAACCGTCGTGGTTCCCGATCACGTCGAGTTTTGGGGCGCAATTCTGTGACTTTAAGTCAAGTGACAAGCAACCATTCTCAGTCATTAGTTAAGACGCTGCACCGTCGGCTGACTGAAACCTGAACTCGTGATGCCCTAAACAAAGCCTACTGGAAATGTTCGGTTGCTAATTCTCTCGAACCATGTCTATGTGAGTCATCAATAACTTATCGGATTTTCACGTGGTGCCTATGCCTTTGTATGTTAGTGCCAACTGTGTGTCAGCTGTGTCCTTGGAGAAAGAATTCTCTGTGGCCGAAAGGAGAATACGTTGTTGTGAATAGACTGAAACACAGAAGGCTTGTGAAGTCTACGCAAGGGTCATTTGTTACCCTACATTCCCAGCCTCGGACACATACTCACGGGAGTGTGGCTAGGCGCACAGCAAAGCAAAGTTATACTACGGATTTAGACCACCATCTAAACAACTGTAAAATCAATACGTTCTCCCAGGTATCGAAAACAAGTCTTCACAGCTGTTTGACAACTGTTGCCCTCTGAAAATTCTGTTAACGGATGTTAGCGACCGTTTTATGTTTTGGGGTGCGTCGATCAATTGAATTCGGTCAGATTTTTCTCTAGGTAAATTTTATCAATAGCAATGTACTGAAGGTAAACGAATTTTATTTGCTATCTGCAAACGTTTAATTTTAAAATGTTGGCATTCCTCGTTCTTGGAGCAACTCACGTGAAGCCAGCGTTAAACATGACAGTTTGCAGAATATACTGTTTGTTTTGTTAAAAATAAACCCAGTTTTTTCCCCCAGTAATCTATCAGATAAAAACTTTGTTCGTTTCTGCATTGACTGATTTATTCGGATGACCATCAAAAGTCCTTTTCGCTGACACATTCTATCGTTTGGCATGCGATCGAATGCATAGATTGTTTAGTGCTGCTTTGTTCCCTTAGGCACGCTGTACCGACTACAGAAAGGACAGATTAAATTGGTTTAAAACGTTTTCAAACATGAGGAAACTGTGACCTAATGGACCAAGAAAAGCAACTACCCATACTTTACAATAAACCTGGCTGCTAAGAAATGTTTAAACTTGCAGGCGCAAGTCTATCTTTCAGACTAGTAACGATTTAGTTCGGTAGTATTTATCGGCACTCACGTCTATCTTCCAAATGAACAATGCGGACCAAACCAAATCGGCAAACGGATATTTTAGTTAATTACAGCCAGTGCAAACCACGTGAGCGAACGACAGGTGGACTTAGTAAATGTATACCTGACTGACCAACTGACTGACTGACAGACTGCATTCGATTACTGACTGACTGACTGACTGACTGACTGAATGAATGAATGAATGAATGAATGAATGAATGATTCACACACGCGCTCACCTACGTAGGGCTATCAATATCATTTAATCTTTGCTTTATGTAGCCAATGAACTAAACTCATAATTGTTCGCGGGCTTCCCACTGACCGATTGAACAACCTCCTTTAAACCCATTTACACGAAGGTCTTCCCCAAGTGTAACTGATAGGTAAACTGCTTCCTACAAATATCCGGTTGAGTTAAAATCCCGCGTTCCGTTGTAGAACTCATTGGTAGAAATAACATTGGAAGGGTCGCCGGAAGTGGTAATTAGATTTTACAATCGATGTGATCAAAGTTCACACCATTTTGGTTTTGAGTTCAGTTTCTCTTGAAAGTTTGTGATCAGTTATTTACTACAAAGACAACAGCTTAGTATCAGCGCAATGTTATGAAGACATCGAGGTCACTGTGGGGATCGCCACCATGGTTTTATGGGTATATAGGACTTAGCTTTGAGAACTCAAGCTGTTAGTGAATAATCTACTGTGATTTTTCTTCCCAGTTTTTCAGAAAATCCTTAAATTTGCCAACCTGTTTTCTCCCATCCCATCATCCAAAGACCCCCCCTCATCCCTAACCTTCACCATTGAGCCGGACGAGCCCCACATGGTCAGGTCAATTGTCACGTTGGTTTGCCAAGTTAATGGTGGAAAACCGGTGCCAGAGATAAAGTTCTACCGCTTGTTGGGTACAAATGCGACGACAATAGACAACGCCAAGGGCATTGAATACTTCAACTCGACTAATGCACAACCACAACCTGCAGTTGAGAGCACGAGAATTCGATTAAAACTAAGGGTTACGGAAGTGGAGCACGAAGTTCGTTTTGGATGCTCAGCCACCAGCCCGGTGATCAGTGGAAAGATGCTGTCCAAACCAAAAGAAATGTTGGTACTATGTAAGATTTTTAATACCGCCTAGATGGTCGAGTTCCAGTAATTTTTTTATCTTTAGTGTGATTTTGCCGGTCAGTTTTACTTTTTTCGTCAATCATCAGCGGCATGAAATTGTACATATTTTATCAGGAAGAAACCTGTGGCCATAAAGATGATGACAAATGGAGAAATCGGCTGACATCCGGAGGATTTGAAACCCGCTACCTTCGTTTCAAAAGCCACACATGACCACTTGGTCACTGGCAAATGATTTGCAATGACAAACTGCCTACAACAAACCAACTAGTGAAAAACGATCATAATCGCAAAATGGGCATGAAATTCGCTTCGATTCTAAATGCCCGGATTCCTATATGTGACGAATGAAACTTGTGAGATACGGAAATAGCATGCGGGGAAGGAAAAATGACTTGACCGTATTCTTAGTGTGATAGGTCGAAATGCCATTCCAGCAATAAATGAGGTAAAGTGATTAGTCTATAAACGACACTGGATGCTCCTAGCAACAAAAGACTACTTCCATGCATTGTGTTTGTTCGTTTGTTTGGCTATATGCTTCGACAGTTGCGTACAGTTGAATACCGCAGCCTTTGCGTTCCTGCCTTTTTTCTCAGTGGTTAAGGCCCAATTTTCATAGAAAGAGTTACTGCCGTTTAGAGGCTGTCGAAACGATCAATTGTCTGGCTTTGCAAATACACAAACACTTGGAAGTTACTGCACCACACCGGGAAGCTGAAGGCCTGATCACGGCGATCTGCACCGGGGTATTTGCTATATAACTCCGGATGCTTATTAGAAATCTGCGCGGCGATCCGTTTGGACCGGAATAACAAAAACGATGCTTAAGATTGAACCCGGACCACTGTGTGGGTGATGACCATTCAGCTGAGCGCACAGCTGCTGAACCGTTTGATCGAGACATTCTACGTTGTTTGTGATGACACTTTTGGTATTTTTGAAAACAGCTATTTGCCTGGTTCTTTGGTGTGTATTATATCAGGCAATCTCTTGTGGTAGCTACACTTGTGGTAACGCATGTAGACTCCAATCTGAGAAGCTTTAATTTGCCCATGAAATCCAAATATATGACATCTGAGCCAATTTCCCTAAATCTGCTTCTGAAAAGGTTCCCGCTGATATCCGCCTAGTGCATTGCTTCACGTGTTCATGTTTGTTTTATACTTGATGAAAGCAGGCACTCTACACCCATGAAAAGGAACAAACAAACAGACAATCTGCTATACATGACCACTTCTACACATATTAGGCAGGCTACATTGAAAATATGGGTCGGATAAAATTAAAGAATAAACATGCGAAACCAACACTCGGGTGGTACCTGGTACACTGGAATGCTCCGTTAAACTTTACATTGATTAGCTAAAAGCCGTGAGCAGTGATCACACTGGCTTCTATCCGGTTTCACAGAGGTCAGCAATTAACGTATTTTGAATACCATCTTTTACCGGTGAAAGCTAGCACTAACTTTAAGCTTTATTATAATGAACTCTGATATGCTGCTGATGTTAACCAGTGTGTCCCATTAGCCCTAACCAGCATAAATATTCATTCATCGCACTACTGTCATCTATTCTAGTTCCACCTGGACCACCGATTTTGACTGCCATACCGCATGGAGCTGTCAGCGAAAATCGCACTCGTGTCTTCATGTGTCGTGCGTCACGAGGAAGCTTTCCTGTTGCACGCGTGCGTTGGAAACTTCTAGCTGCGATGGACTACGCGCCCATGATGCTAAGTAAGGCACAAGCTGTGGGTCCACTCCAACAGACAACAAACAGCATGATACATCCAGGCACAGATACCACTGATTTCAACATTGACGAGGAATTGAAACTGTTTGACAGGTCACATTTAAAAGATCCGGAAAATCGGGGGTATATTGCCGTGTCAGAGGCCAGACTGATTAGTCGACCATGGTTTAACGGGGCACGCGTAAGCTGTCAGTTGGAGTGGTCAAGCGACAAAATTGGTGAGGTCAAAGGTATGAACGACGGCTCATTGGACCGGAGTGAAATGGAGACAAATCAAGTAAACTACAGTTTACCTGTCAGCTTAACAACAGAGGTGCTGTGTGAGTTCATCAAATATCTTTAATGCCAGTCGGCCCATTACGTAAATCTATTGGAAACTATTAATTTCGTCTATGCTGGTGCAATTGACGTTTGCAATACAATTAACTAAAATGAAAGTATGCAATTTGCTAAAATGAACTACTTCGTTTTTCAACATTAATTCTGTAAAATTCTAAATTTTCTTGTTGGTACAGACCATTCACGTCTGCCTTAGGTAGATGGATTTCCTCTGAAGGCTAACAAAAATCGGGTCCGTGCTAGTACTGGGGTTCTTCGCGAACAGATTTCTCCATTTCAGTAGAATAGACTGCACTGATCAACACTGGAATGGCATCAGCACAGGTAATGTGATTACAAATGCAGCATTGTTAGAAATGAAGCAGATGTACACTCGCGAACTATGGAGATTAGGGTTAGTTGAAAAATTGAGTTTTCTACTGTTCGTAAATGGAGATGTCATAGAATGAAAAGTAGGACGCATCAAAGGATGAGGGTAGCCTCTCAGTAGATCCCGTATCCGCGATGTCTGAATGTATGCCGTTTGCAAACTTATCGCAACCCAACAAATTTGGATCGCATGATGTGACAAACAAACCATTTGGTTGTGTTGGAAATGCGATGGTATTATTGGTGGACAATTCCAGCGAAGAAATTTTGCAATTTGTTTTTCATTAGACATTCAAAACTACGCACAAAAATGAATGAGAAGTGGAGAAACTGCACCGGGCATACGTAGGGCGACTTCCTTGTTCGCATTTATGATCCTCACTAGTGCAGAATAATCATCAAAGGACCTCTTCGAGACTTGCTCCCAAATGTTTTCAAGAATGAGGTCTGGTGGACAGCACAATATACTACCAAAGGAATAATCACGCCGATGGGTTTGCCCAGAAACAGAAAATAAACACTGGAAAATGCTTAATAAATTGCTAATTAGATCGAACACTTCTCGAGATCAGGTTTTATTTGGACTCCATCATTACAGTAGAAAAAAGATGGGACGGAACTGACAGGCCATTTCAGCCACATCAATTTTAAATCGGGTATGCTGAGGTACAGTAACCAAGTCCTCGTTTTTTCGCTTCTCCGACTGCTTGATAAATGGGAAGAATCAAATGGGAACAGATCATTTATAACTTTTGGGTTAGAATGGGAACACCGGATTCGACCAGACTGCATCATCCAACGTTCAAATTATCACTGTAGTGCAGTTGCACTGATTTCGAATTATTTTCACATCAGTTGTCAGAAGTAAGATAAATATACACTGGTTTTCCAAAGTGGAATGTTGTCATGACTTGAACAGACCTGATTTATGACAGTAAGATCCCAAAAGGGGTTCGAAATGATTACATGCCATTATCAAAGCAACTGTAGATGAACGGTAGCACACACTAAATGCAAAAAATGCCTTTTTGATCGATTCTCAGCTACCTTTCTTTTTCGAATTGTTTCTGTCTTCGGACATCTTCCTCTGATATAAACATGAGAATGTAGATTGCATGTCCCAGACACTTTTTACGCTTAGCTCAAAAACGGGCAGATGTCAGATGTCGTTCTGGTGAGCAAGATGACAGAACATATTAGGGCTAATAGCAAACTACTCTTTGTGATTCATCTGGCAGTTTGAGAAAGGTTACCGGGTTAGCCGAAACTTTGGTGGACTGTGTGCCAACAACACTGTGTTGCTAACTATTAAAACATGAAAAATAGAACAACTGTCAGATTATCGATTGCTCGATGCATTACATACTTCAATCGGACCGAACAGTTATGCAGAGTAATATTTTGATTAAGAGGACACATTTTCAAGGTTTTATTAATGATTCTCATGGAACCATTGGCCGCATGATTTCTGGGCCCTCCAGAATAATGTTTTTAAAATATAGACCAATAAATGCTGGGCGGTGCATCATGTAATTACCTGCTGAATATGTCTGCTTTGATCGTTGTATTGTAGTTGCTCCATCAGCAATAAGTCTCAGTGTGAATCCGCTGAATGGAATTCAAGAGAATTCGGGCGAACAAACTTTGGAATGCACTACAACGTCATCTTTTCCGACAGCCAAGATAGCCTGGCTTCGCCAAGAACAGTCCCACGGTGAACGTCTATCAGAAGAGAAGAATGTGGCGGAATTGACCGGCTACTCGACACTTGGAATTCCCCTGGAAAATTCGGATTTTTATGTACCCGTGAAAGAAAACGTGACATTCGAGGTGGTAGGTTCTGTGTAAACGGCACGCCTAACGATTTCATCGTGTACCTTACTTCCTTCACTAGTTCTTCCTGTGTGCATTTTCCGTGTGGGTTAGTCACCAGCCAGCGGCAACCTTTGTATCCCACAGAAAAGCTATGGTTTTCGAATCTCTCCCACGACTGAAACTGTTGTGGCCTGCTTTCCTGCCACGGTGTCCTCGCTTGCATATCGGTAGTGACTTGGTAAAAACGTATTCCCGAATGGCCGACAAGACTTTTCTGGCTCTCGGAATTGAGGCAATGAAGTAGAAGATTATCTGGCAGGCATTTTAGTCGAATTAATTGTGCACTGGTTGATTTTTTTTCCCCTAGAATCTAGCAATAAACTTTTTATAAAATACGAGCTATAAAACCTATTGTTGCAGTTTGTTCCGCGTCCCTGAGAAGGTTTTCCAAATGCACGTAATTATTCGGGTCCGGACAAACGTGTTTGGTCCCGCCTATTTGCACTTTCGACATTCGAAACAGTTCGAACATTTTGGCAGACAGCAGTTTACTCCAAAAATCAAATGAAGGTCATAGCGATTTTTCAATCGATCGTACCAACAATCACCAGTTATGCACGGAAACCTGGAAGTATGGTTCATTCACAGGAATGTGGGATCTTATAAGTTGTGACGTCCTTACTTCGTTGTTGCTTTACCGACATTAACCAGAAGGACACACCAACCCAGGATTCAATCTGCTAATATGCGCTCACGCAACAGAAAGTGTGCTTTTTCACGCAAAGTACTAGAATGACCCTACGTGTTCCCGGCTAGATTTAGTGTGAACATATTTTATAGAAGATGGTCAGACAAAATATTGGTTCTTTGGGCATGAATGAGGAAACTACTTTTCCAGTGGTTACCTGGCTATCCAGCTAAAATAATCAGTGAAACCAAATGCGTTTCACCTCGTTTTGTGTCTGAGCTTTTAAATAATAGCTAACAATTCGACTGAAAAGAATGAGTTATAAGCGCTCGGTACACTGTACTCGCTTCTGCTCCTTAAAAGTAGAAAAGAAATCCATTTGTTAAAAAAAGTAGAGTTCTTTTTCTCACTTCAGAAGTAAATACACAAATCTTTGCCATTTATAGCCAATGAATTTTGATTGCTTACACGTGATTCAGATGTGGAGAAATTGCTTACACGCACAAAAATGACGTACATCGACAGGCGGGAAGAGGATCGACACAAACCTAACTATATGAACAAAATCAAAAGTCCTTGTACACACCACGCCTCATGAGGCTGGTTGGCAAACACCGTTTCGCTAATGGCCACTAATTTGAGCTCGAGTTAAAACAATGTTTCTCGGGAATATTGCGTCAAGTTGAATTACTCGTTAGCCTCTTCAGTTGCGTCGGGTCGGAAAATTGACCTAACCCAACCTTTCAAACTGACACTGGCCAAAATGAAGAACAAACTGCTGCCATTCAACAAGATTAGGCTTATCAACAAACATCATTCGGGAGCTGCGTGCTTATGAACTTTCGGAATATTTGTTTAAGTTGGCAATATGTTGCACGGCCAACCTCTCTTTATGCCCATCTCTCCACCGCTGTCCATGTCGTTGAACCAAGTGCAGCTGTCACAATTTTCCGGTCACAAATGTTAGTGATTCAAGTTTGTAACCCAAAGACGACAACGAACAAACGGTTTGGATCCACTAACGTGTTTGCTGAATTAAACAAAGTAGGATCAGTGCTTTTACTTCTCACTTTAGTTTAAATAGATATGGAAGATGATATTTCACTTGGCAAAAAATAACCCAAACTTCTATTGTTTTCGTGGCTTCATGCCCCGGTCTACACTGCCCAGACTGACCAATTGCCACTTGGCAGGGACGAAGATGCGCGTGCACATCACGCTCGGTTTAACAGTTTCGATTATTTGGATCTTCTGGTCGTCAGTGGCATTTTTTTGTTTTTCCCCATTGCACCTCAGTTGCCAGGGCTATATGGCGGAAAACGTGTCGTTAGTAGACTGAAGTTGAAAAACTTCACGCGTGAGGACGATGGAACTACGTACATGTGCAAAGTTACCCATATCGAATGGATTCAACCGTATGGTCGTATTCACACAGTAGTCGTTTTATGTGAGTTTGCTCTCTCTTCATTCGGTTTAATCGACCAAACTTCTTTTATTCAGTTAAAAACCATCACCATAGCATACAAAATCTGAGCATCTTCTGAGACGATTTAGGTAAAAAAAAACGCTTTGAGCTTATTATATCTTTCATAACCACATTTTTCCAATTAGTATCCATCGTAGGCGAGCGACAATAATTCTCTTGGATGTAGAGATGCAAAGGAAACAGGTTTACCCAAAGCCGGTAAACTTTGTTGTTCCACACACGGGTAGCACTCATCGAGCTACTCGATGACAGAATCAAACCCATCGTTTCATATTAACGACCAGACAATATATTGGTTCCATTTGCGTATCGGTAGGTAAGTGAAAGTGAAGTTATTGCTGAAATGTGACTTCTCAAATGAAAGTGGTTTGTTTCGAGAAACATTTTGCTGTGCCCACTATGAAAGCAACAAAAAACGTTTAGTAACTGGGGCCTGTAACTGCTCTCCTGTGAAACGGGTCAGAGATCACCGGAAGTCAACCCATTACACAAGGACAAAAAATAGGCGAAGACCGGTTTGAAGATGAAATTGAAAACCCAAGAGGAATATGTTCCTTTCTGTCCTTCAAAACTGTTCCTGTTAGCCAGAAAAAGGTTGTCGCAACCTGCAGTAGACGGTCACAGATGTGAACTGACCCCTTTCAACTTTGCAGTAAGTCAGAATTGCTCACCATAAAATGACGTGCAATAATAAACAAAAATATAATTGCAGATCAATGAAAATCAATAACTGTATTGTTTGCAAATGTTGGAAATCGCTGTGTTGGTAACCGGGGCTCTCTTTTCTCGTAAGAGTTCCGGAGTTAACTTCACACTAAACACAATTTTTTATGAAATAATTCATCAGGTAATATCAATACTCAGCTCGCCATCAAGAAATCATCGGAGCACTGTACAGCTGTTTCATCCTTATTAGTACTAATCGGCATTGCACATCCACCGCGCCCGAACGCGAACCCGGGACGAACGATTCTGAGTCGAACGCCTTAGCCATTACTCTACAGGGCAGGCTGTCAATGATTTTCTGAACTTCGCCACATGGTTATGTACCTAACCGTCACTGACTTGTACGGCGTTCGGGCCGCTAGCGCACAGAACTAGATCCCTACTGATGCATACTACTTTCGCTAAATTTTTCAGTTCATTCCGGGTTGTACGAGTATTAATTCTGCACTAAGGTGCTTTTGTTTCGGTTGCCACCTTGAAACAAGGAATGCCGATAAAAAAAGTCAATAGGTCATAAGACAAAATGATCTTAGAAAATGGTGACTATTTTGAATATAAATAGGGTAATGAGTTCAGCCGTTAGCCATATCGCTTGAAGTCTCGGACCGTCCCGTTGGAGGATCCCGTGAATTTCAACCCAGTATTTCTAATCAACCAACTCGATACAGCCCATCGGTTAGAGTTATCATATCCATTCCTCACTTAACGGACAGAACCTTGTGATCCATGTTTTGGTCATTGGTGCCTCGGAGAATAGTCCATGGAAAGCAGTCGATCTACCCGCATGGGCAACATTTGTCTTAAACATCCTAATGTATTCAATGTCTGTTTGACCTACTGAGTTCAAAGACCCAATGCCCCATGCCTAATCTCAGTATTGCTAGCGCAATCTTGACACCATACATTAGCAATATTTTCAATACAGGTGTCAAGCATCGATAATCTTTCCACGTCTTCATTTCTTAGCGGCCATATTTCTAAGCTGTACAAAAACACCAATCTTAAAACTGCAATGAATACCTGACTTCTGATCAATAAGTGGATGTTGGGCAAGCACCTGGGATGTCTAAAGCTAGTAAACGTCATTCAAGCCTTCCATCTACACGACAACCAGCTAAGAGACAAGTACCGAAATGACAAAAATTATCGACTTCTTTTGCAACAGAATGGATTAGCCTGGGAGTGCTGCATTTTGAAGACGATAAACATTCAAAGTCTATCCAGATTGTTATTCACAGAGTCTATAAATGCATACAACGCATCTGACTATTCACCCAAAATCACAACACCGCTCACGTGTTCTGATTTATCTAATTAATTGCATGAGCTAACGTCAATACCCAAATTCTCAAATGAGAACAGGCAAAATGGCAGAACCGCCTCGAATACAACGCTGACGGAGAAGAATGAGGTTGGGCATAAAAACCAACGGTCACTGATGAATTCGAATGACAGATCCCCGTAAACTAGAATAAAAGGCTTTCACTGAGAACCGTAATCGTCGTCTTGGTTAGCTGATGGACTCCTTAACAGTAACGGCCCACAATTTCTAATTGATTTCAGCAATAAATTGACTTCTTTGCAGCATCGTTTGTCCAGGACGGTAATCAGAATGCCTCGAGCGGGATGGGCAACGATGAGTTTTGCAGGTTTAGTGTCACTGCTTTGTGGATGAGACGTTTGAGTTCAGAGATTCCGATAAATTTCCAAAAGAAAATTCCCTTGCAATGTGAGCAACCACTAGGTAACCCTTACTTAAGCACCCAAAATTCCAATATATATATTTGTTATATCGTACGAACTTTTCTGTTCGCTGTAATTTCGATGTATTTGTTGTTTACACAACAGATCCTCCCCAACTCCGGATTGAACCCTGGCCCGAGGCTTTGCGCGATCGAATCACATCACCAAAAGCTAAGCTGAAATGCGTGCCAGAAGGCGGAAGACCGATAATCAGAAACCTGCCCACCGATTCCAGTAAACTGCAAAATAGAAGCTATCATAGAGTGGATCAAAATTTCTTATGGAAATTTACTTGGCTTTTTCGACCAGCCTACCCAAGTAATTTATGGGCTCACGGACAAATTCGCCCCCTGGAATCGTACTTTAACCTTGTGGACAAAGTACAGAATTTATCTCGAATAGAAATAAAAGATAATCACGCCACGGTTCTGCTAGATCATCCTGGACGACAATTCGCTGGGGAGTACGTGTGTCTTCTGGAAGGTCCCGGTGGAACAGTCCGCACTTCCATTGACATGCAGTTTAGTTGTGAGTTTGCTAAAAATTTTATGATCATTTGAAAGAGTTTTTGTTGCCCCTGGTCTACAGAGCTGCGAACGAAAACAGAAAATGCTGGAAAGAAGTCGAAAAATTCAGAAGAATGTTTAAAGAATTCCACTTCAAGCAATTGATAAAATCTGTTCAGACGAGGTGTTATTCCATCTGTCTTTTAGTCATACCTTTAAAGCTGATTTCCTAAAGGACTAGTGATCATTTGAGTTGTGGGGACCTACAGACGCTTTAACATTAAAGCTAAAATTATTTAAGACAGTTGTTAGTTCAATGTTTGCAGTAATTTCATTTATTCACTAAATAGCCGGGGTCCAACTGGTCAGTAAATTTTGTAAGGAGATCAAATGAAAAATGTGACCATAGCGCTGAATGAAAGACTAAAAGTTTCGAATTACTGTCCAATGTTTCACAACATAACGGCGATTCGGTCAACGAGGTGGAATGATTTGTTTGAATTTTTCAATAGTTTTTGGACCTTATTTTATGCAGAAAATGTTTTCTTTAAAACAACTTCAAACGGTCATTTTCTTCATTTCCACAAAACCGCTGCATTATACGTTGTTGAACGTTTCGGGAAGACCAGTCAGCAATGAAACGGAATGATGTCAAAAATACTTCCAAGTACTTGTTTGCTTTTGACTTGGTATACAAAGCCATTTGTGAACGGCGACATTTATCATGGTGAAATTTGGAAGACCTTCCATATGTGATTCTATAAAATACTGAATTTCTGAATAATTAGTCACTCAGTGCTAATGTCTAACATACCATTGAAGATTATGGAAGCACTGTACAGCTGTTTCATCCTTCTTAGGACTCATCAAAAGTGCTTATTCATCCAGCCGGGACGGAAAGCGAAACCAGGAAGAACGATTTTGTGCCGGACGCCTTAGCCATTAGGCTAGCTGGGCTAATTCTAAACGGTCAGCGAATATCAGCACTACGTGATATAGCGCCCATATCCGTGACTGGATTTTACAAGCTACACACCATTAAATGCACCAGATCAACGACTAATGGATCTAGTCGAACCTGTTTCGGAAGCGATCGCATTACCACACGGCCGTACACGCTGAGTGCATCCACGATGTCATATGTTTATTTTTGATGAAATAATCTATTGCAGCTGCGAAATTTTTAGCCAGTAGCCAGTAGAATGCAGTTGAATTCAGTCTCTCGTGGCAAATGAGGGGTTGACAACATAGCAGACAATTGAACTATCCATATTTCTTTCGATCAAAGTTAAAAACGCGGGCTTCATGGAGTCATCATTTACTCGGTGCAACGTTCGACTGAAACATCTTTGTTGTGAAAAGCAGGACTCCGTAGTAATCACAACAGATGCACCTGTTTTCAGATCGCATGTGTTAGCCTCAGAACCAATCAAAGAGAAAGCTTTGATTTTTCTAGAAAAAAGGTGTCAGTTCCATCGTAGAAACAAGGATCGAACATTTTCTATTAATCTCCACCCAAAATCAAAACAACCACCCAAAACAGGGCATAATTTTTAGTCGAAAACTTGCTAGCTGTAAACTTAAATTCCTTATGTCTAAGGCATGGGACACCAGTGTAACCGCAAAAATCTTCATCTTCAAACAATCTAAATGCAGACTAATTCAGACATTTTCACCACCTACGGGCTTACAAGTGTTGCCGGAAGTTACGAGACTTTTGTGGCATAAACCTTACAAAAGGAAATTAAACAATTCCGTTTTTCCATCCTCATGCCATAGAATGACACGAAGTAGCGTGAAAAAATGAGGGCAGACCCACATCTGTGGGGGATAACTTGATTTTTCAACGTTACAGACGTATGCAATTTTTCATTGTCCGGAACAGTGAATACACTGGTAATTTCTACTGTGGCACGTGGCATTTCTCGAAAATTAAGGAAACACAAAATCCTGTCCTGATTACTGCGACAATGCACATTTTGTGCGTGCGTCCTAAAACTCGTCATGAGGCCATGTTGGAGTGTGTGCGTGTGTGTGTGTGTGTGTGTGTGTGTGTGGAAATTTTCTATCCAGCAACAGTAGTCCCGATCGTCTCTTTCAGACAGATCAGTTCGGGGAATAAAACGGGGGTAAAAAATAATGATACGATGTTCTGAGTTCCGTGGTTCTCATCGATTTCACTTCGCGACCGTCCGGTTGTCTAAAAAATATTGCATTGTTTCCGTTGAATATCACTTGTAACGTTTGTGTACTATTCGGAGCTGATTGCGTCAGATAACACAAATGCGCGCAGCACAACTCAGGAAACCGTATAGTAGTTAATCACAAATCAAGCTTGGATGGATAAACGAAGGAATTCGAAGGAAGCTGCCTAAACGACTGACTAGCCAGTCGCTGCCAAACATGCTGAGATCAGGTAGTTGCGACGACAAAACTGATCAAAAGAAAAGAATCGTCCCTTATTTTCTGCTTCACTGATAACCTGAATCACTCACTTTTGAACCATGTAGCTCAACTCCGCCTGCTTTAAAGTGGCATACTTGCGGCTTGCAACAGCTGAGCACTAACAGGTGAGAATTTTATCTTTCTCAAACAGTCAATTGGAACCACTATTAACTAGTCAAGTAGATTTCTTCAATTTTTGCTATACAGTGACAACAACATTTTCAAAGTCTATATTCGAAATTAACGTGACCGGTTTTAAAAAGAATAAATCGTCGAACAGGTTTTTCGATTTTTGCATTTTAGCGTCAGTGATCGTTTCCCCTTTGAGAGACCATAGCTGGTATGAGCATCCATTATGGCGCAAGAGATGAAAGAAATTCGAAGTATTAAATGTTTTGATTAGTCGCAAAAGATGCACTGTGGTTCATTCTGTTCTTTTGAAAAACCTGGTAAAACGCTCAATTGGGATTTGCAGGCTTTTGCGTTTTTTTGTCTTCATACGATGGTAAAATTAACCATTTGAATCATCTATTTGTCAGTTCCACCAGAGTTGATCCCATCCGGTCAGACAGCGTTCACAGCACCCGTGGGAAATTCGGCAGTCTTGGAATTATTTATATGGGCCTACCCGTCCCCAGTTCCTACTTCCAAAATGCATGAAAGTTATTCCACGCCAATCAGAATGAATCGTTGTGGAGAAAGTATTGATGTAACCCACAATGCTGAGGGCATTTCTTACATCTGGTACAAGGTTAATCCTGAAGGAACGGCATCCACTCTCCTGGTGTCATCTCGAGTAAGTGAGAACCAATTTCCGGTCGATGGATCTCGATCGCCAATTTGGAGCGACGTTATCTTGGTCAATTTGGCGTCGATTTTTACCCAGCAAGTTTATGCCCTTCCAGTCAACCGCGAGGGGCAAGGTCAAGATAAGCAAAAGGACAACATCACTTCTACACCGGTACCGATTCCAACCCTTGTTTATCGATTAATCTTCGATCAGGTGCACGAATTTGATTACGGAGAATACATCTGTGAAATTGAACACTGGTCGGGGAAGCGGACATTTCTTACAAAGCTGCAACCCCCGGGTATGTTAGTTTTAAACATTTGCCTACTTTAATCTGTGAACAATCATCCTGATCAAGAAAGGCTGCATTTTTTAAGTCCATCTCAATAAACAGTATCACTTAGTTCAGGTTTTCAATGACAAACGTTCAAAAATTAAATTTTCAAATAAGGCTAAATTTCAACATTAACGTTTAGTGCCATCATTTTCTAAACAAAGCTACCGGTGCTATCAAAGGACGGGTGGATCAATAGCGCGGGAACATCGGCTAAGCGTAGTTTTTTATTCGTTACGTCAGCTTTGAGGTCACTGGGTATGGCGAGCGTCAAGGAACCTTTAAATAGAGAATAATTAACGGTTAGGGTGGAAAGCGTCAGAAGGTTTTCTTGTAAATTAAATGGCCAGCCATGGAAATAAACAGTTAGCAAAAATGAGGGTTTAGGATAAACTAAATGGACGCTTGAAAAGTGTAGGGAATTAAGCCGTAATCAGTGGAATCATTCGGTGTTTGCACATTTTGATGCAAGCTTAATTCGGACAGGCGTCTTTGCACACTCTGGCTGGGACTTATTATTTTCTGAAATCGCCAACTGATAAGCATTGTTCACAAGTTGAAGTAAATGGATTTATTCCGTCTATAAAAACCTCGCTACCAGTTGAAATTTATGGGGTAGCTTGCCGTGAACTGGAATAAGACAAATTCCCTGCACAATTCCTCTGGAGATCCAGACAGCCGATGTTCTGATGCTGGTCAGTGTGCTTCGATTTGTGACTGTGTTGGAGTTGTTTCTAAGAGATCCAAACTCTTCGTTAGATCCTGTACCCGATGTTTCGCATGCCGAAAAATAACTCGGATGAATAGGCAAATAAGTCGAGATCGATGATTGGAATGTTTAAGTTTGCATCTAATAGCTCTCACATTTAAGTGGAACGTTCGGGACTTCGGAAGTGGAAAAAGAATAATCATTCTAAATCTTGACTCGACGCCGACTGTTCTGACTTTATTTAGCGGTAATTAACAAGTGAGCTAACAAACACTGGTTAGGAAGACAAAATTGCATTCAGAGACCTCTGTTTTTTCTACCAAAGTATGCATAACTTTATATGCCTCTTGTTGCAAATATTTTAAGCAAACCTTTTGCCTGATAAATGACTGCAAATTTTTTCCCATGCTAGCGCAAAACAGCCCAAGTTCCGTGGGACTATCGATCGTCTTCGGCACTGAATTAAGCCAATAGTCTATTTGTCATCTCATCAGCACTAATAAAATGTTAGGTATATTTTTCAAGTATGAAAATTTAGCCGTTTCTTCTAGATTATATGATGTGATATGATATGTTGCGTACTTTTGGAGTGATTTAACAATTCTCTTTTTTTATCTACCTTCTAACAGTTGCTTCATCCGTACCCGTGAAAAACGTGAAATTTTCGAGAACAGGTTCAGTCATAGTACTCCATTTTGACCCCAACATAATGAAATCTACTGACGGGTCAGTAACTATTCGTCCATCCAATACCGCTACCGTGCCACCCGCAGACGTGAAGTCAACGTCTGCTCACCTTCGGTCGAACCAGGATGACGGAAAACCGAGCTTCGTTTGGATGCTTATACGCATCTGCGTGCTGGTTGAGCCTTACGACACCAGACAAGCAAATAACTCTGAATCTAAAAAGTCATCCTGTCCGGAAAATTTCAAGGCTGAATTTATTCAAATTCAACCAAATTTGTGCGTCAATCGAGTCATACCAAACCCGGAAAGTGGTACAGCAACCCTCCGTCTTGATACGTCAAACAATCCAAACCCGGGACACGAACCAACATTGGCGGCAGAAGAACAGGTTGACCAAGCAAAATCGGTCTGGAAAATTCAATTCGCAAACTTTCCAATCGATTCAAACAGTCCCTCAATTCGGTGGGAAAGGGTTCGCCGGGTAGCCTATCAGCTACGATTTTACGATAGCCAGGGCAGACTAGCTCACCACACAAGTTGGGTTTATGAGGATGTAGGTAGGTGCGACAGCTAAACTTTTCGTGTTTCTGTAAATATTCGTGATATCAGATTTCGTAGGCAATTAACGGAACTGCATTTCGGTGGGATTTTTAAGAAACAAAAACTTTGTGGAATTTCAATAAAAAACATTAGAGACAAAAATCACAACAGAAAAAGGAAAACGAAACATCGTATGATTTCTTCTACTAAAGGTGATCATCTGGGAGATAATAGAGAGCTTCAACATTTGGTTCATTTGTGTGATAAATTTATATGAAAAAAGCTATTTCAGACGAAATTAGACGTAACCACAAGTTGTTCAGACGGAAGCAAAATCTCGTTTCGGATTCGCAGAATATAACAATAATCCCTAAACGATGCATACTTGACCGACTAACCCTTTGAGGTTTACCTGAAAAAACTGAATGAATGTTCTTCCGGCAATAATCACGAGCTTTAGTGTAAATCGATGGTGGTCGAGTGGATTACACTCCTGTTACTCAGAACATGTCAGAAGTTTGGATCTCAGATCTCTCGGTCGACTGGGGTGAGACAGTGTCTTTGCAGTGTTGACGATTCCTAACAAGGATGAAACAGCTGCACAGTGGTTTCATGGTTTCATATTGGTGAGCTGAGCGTTGGGACCACAGGACGAATAATTTCCTGAGACTGGTTGTACTCAGAGGTTCTCTTTTTCTACGCGTGACGCCCACAAACCCATCGGGGCCTTTCATTTTTCTTGCACTCCATGTTTCAAAATCATGACTCCCCATTTGTCCTACCTAAGTGTACTGCGCATTAGGTGCGATGGGGCATGCCCCGTCAGCTACCATCAAGGGTGAAGCATGTTACCGAAAAACGGCTTTGCATGCATTTCATATTTTGTCTGCTTTTGGTATTTTTTTGGTTTGTCACAGTCTTCCGGTTATTCTCCTCATCAAACTGCTACTAAAATTAAGAACACTGTTCTTATTATTTGACATGCCAATTTGCTGTGAAGGAAATTAATAGATGGCCAAGAAAATAATTGATAAAATTGTTGATTTTGTTTTTAGGCAATTCACAAAGTGTGAGCGCCTCGAATTCCACTTTGCACAAAAGTGTGGTTTTACCGGCAGCGTTTCTGCTGACCTTATTGGCAGTTTTATTCTTGAGCGCCATCCCGCTATTGTTCTTGCTCAGAAAACGAAAACGAAAACACGGCAAGTTCATTTTATCCAATCCAAACAGTTGCAAATTTTGACTTGTTTTTTTTTTCACCGCAGATGCTTCTGTTGAACAAATATGAACAACTCATGTGACCCAAAAAATTTCATTTATATATATTCTAGGTGAACTAATCAAAAAACTGGTTTTCATACAAAATACACTCATGAGAGCTAGAAGTTATCCGATAATTTGACCTTAGTTTACGATTCACTGAAATTTATTCTTTACTTATTTATCATATTGTAGGTTTTCAACTAGCAGAATTGCATTTTAATTAAACTAGCAAATCAGCAACTTAATTTTTGTCTACAAAAATGGAACGAAATTTTGTAAACACGCTAAACCAATTGCTTTTAGGCTTCGTTTGAGCCAACTTATTGGCTGATGAGCAGAAGTAAAAAAACCTGTAGAAATTGTTTTTTGTCCTTAATTTTGCCAAGAACGACTCAAATTAGTTTGTTTCGAAAGGTCGTTGGGAACGTAATGGGTGGCTAAACTCAGCAAGGCTTATTGAAACCAAGTTGCTTATTTCTTTGAATAATTCGTTCTGAAATGATCATGTCTGAGTTAACTGACAATGTCCAATCGAGGATTTAACCCTCGTAAGCATATGCGAACTCATCACACTCCCGAAGGTAAGGCCATATTCAGTCAAAGTAGTGTGAATGAATCAAAAATGCTGGTGTTACCATAATAACCAGTCTGCTAATCGAATGAAACTATTGAATGCTGTGGGTTTTAAATGGTTTTTTTGATGAAAATTTTTATGATTCAAAGTTCGCCTACGTATAGTCTCAATTTCAAGGCATGTTTTCCATTCGTTAATTGGCTTCTTTTTGTGTCAACAATATTTATCTGTACACTGAAATCGTTTAGACGACAGTGCCGCATGTACTGCTTATAATGAACAGTCACCAATGCATAGTGATATGAAAATATTTGAAGGGAATTGTTCATGGAACCTCAATAAAAATAACTAATACGTGGATTACGCGTCCAGCTGACCACACCTGTGTTGAAATAAGTCCATTTTAAAGCAGCCCATAGAGGTTTCTATTGTTTTGTACTGCCCTGAAAGCGGATTGCGGAATAGACGACCTGGGTGTTGGACAGATGACTGGGAGTAATGATGATTCAGAAGGGTCTCACATGTGGCGGCTTTTCGTGGCCCGAAACAAATAATCCGTGACCGACAAACCCGAACAGTAATGTGTGCGCGGTTAGCGATGTACCCGTTGAGAATGTTAAAGCTGGTGATTCTCCACCAGCAGAAGCTAAGACTATTTGTTACCACCACCGGTTAAATTTGGTCTAGGAACCACTAATTGAGTTACCGTCTCGTAAGGATACGAGCGAATTTGCTGCCTGGATGGCAGTGAAGTACCAAATGATTTAGGGTTATACAACGAGTCCTGCCTGACTGACTCAGCTTCGATGTCCCTGTCCGGCGCTTCTATAATCGTTTACCTACCGTGTAGTGGATTGGATCCTTTATTGTTTGAAACATACCAAGTAGATGGAGTGTGGAGAGGAATAGCAGAGCTAAATGTCTACGGTAATAACGGCATGAGTAAGAATGTAAAATGTGCCAGATTTTTGTAGAGTCATTCTAGCTACTAGGTTCTACGCTGGTCAGTGTACCGCCTCATCCCAAACTGAAGAAAAATCCACGAAGTGTGAAATATCCATAATTTTGGAGGTAATTAGTTCTCGTTGCCAACCGTCTTTCTGCATCTTGTACGTAAGGCGGAATTTCAAGAGTGGAAATTCTAAATCTCGCCTGCCTTTCTGTAGCTTTTGCTCATGAAAAATGCAACGGAAAGCATTCATCAAAAAATAACTTCCAGCGAAATAGGAGCAACTTAAGCTTTACACTCCCTGTTTGTTACTTTCTTCCAGTGGGCTGTTTCATTTGATCAATTGTTATTATACAGTACTAGGTTAGACGTCATATAGTGGTGGTGATGCGTGGAAATAACAACTCACTTTGCATATAAGTCAGTTTCGTAGTAATTCAAAGGCTGGGTATCGTTCGGGCAACAAGAAAACGATCTGTTATATGTGAAGTGCGACAAACATCAGTTTATTTGAACTCAAATTCGAAGCCCATACATCAGTGTTTGAAAACGCAATTTTTCCAGGTTCATATTCATTTGTTTTTTTCCAGTAACTCATTAATTGGGTAAAGGAAAATAAGTACAATTTTAAACGACTTCTTCTGGCCGTCAGCAAAAACGAGGAAACACAAATCATTGGTATTCCTGTTTAAAGACAAACTGAAAATGTCATGTTTCGTTGTTTCTTGAAGCATTAGCAGATAGTGAAAAATGGTTTCTAAGAATTTACGAATGGTGATTACTAACTCTTGGTATGAGATACAAAATTTCCATCTGTCTTACTCTGCCTGATTTGGATAAATTGTTGCTCACCTTCTTAAGATTGACGCGTTTGATTTCATAAATAACTCAAAACTGCTACACGCCAAACAAAACCTACGACCTCAGAAGAGCGAAATGTTTTGTGCAAGTTAAATTATGCCACTATTGTTTGCTTAATTAGTCATCCATCCCCATTCACTTCGAGGTGTCAGCATGATTGTACAATGACCTTCGGCGATGAAAAATACTGCTTGAATTCAGTGCGGACAGCGATGGGATTTCCAATATCTTCATTTACGAGATTGATTCTTCGTAGTGGGAATTGCTCGCGCGGCAAACAAAACATATCACCGAATAAAAACCACCTTAAAAAATTGCAGTCAACTTTTATGGAGTGTCAAAATAGGTTCTCAATAACAATGAAAAGAATACTGCATATGTAAGTTGCTGTTTTTGGCTCTCCCAGATACAAATTCTTTCACTGCTGCTGAACAAAATGTCAAAAATGGAGAATGATTTTACTACCTGATTATCCACCGTCGTGTTTTGGTCTGCAGAGACGATTGTTTCTCTCTTGAAAACCTACAGATAAAAGATTGATCAAGCTAACGGATCTGATAGAAGTGATGAGCTCTGGCAGATAAACAATAGTGTTTAATAAAATTCCTGATTCTGTGAGTTAAACTTAGTGACAAGTGGTGCGGGTTACTAGTCTGACAGAAAGTTTGATGATAACGTGGTCATGGTTAGGTTCATTCTATCGCTGTGCAATTGCCCGGCTGATTTCTGGTCGTTTTTCATCCTTTTAGATTTGAAACTCTTGAGACTAGACAAAGTTTAAATACGCGATCAGATTCTATACAAACGAAAAGCTGAAAAACTCAAGATTATAGAAACGAGATAACTCCTTCATTTACACGTAGATGGATTAATAAGTCATTTCCGTTGTTATATTCTTCGGAGAAAGCATGACCAGTCAACAATCAAATCCGATGACGAGTGCCACTGCACAACACAGTCGGCAATGATTTTCAGCTAGGAAGGTGGATAGGGAAAACTAATCTCTCCGGCTGGCGTATTGCAGACATTGACTCTGTTGCAAACATGTTCTCAACTAATAAACACAACCAATGGGGTCTTTGGACTTAGGGAGACAATAGCACTAAATGTGCAGTAAATGGTACTCCAATAGATAGTCCGCAAGAGTCGAATTTAAACAATCTTGGTTGAAGGAAATTGCTCCGTGAACCGAGCCTTATTTATCATTTTAACTGTCCTTACAACTCTGTTAATTAATGTGACTTAAAACGGGTACTGAAGGCCACATGAAATAGATTCACGACCAATCCCACGTAGACATTCGGGCCCAGCAGTTCAAGTTGAACAAAACAACGACCACATAAACGTTTTTCATTACACACAGTATCAACGAGAAGCTACAAATAGTACTAAATTTTGAGCACATAAGATCATATTTTGCAAACCAGACCAGATCGAATTCATATCCCGTGGTTTGACGATGCATACTGCAATTTATAGTTTATATGTGAGGGATTCAAAGTTTCTCTATAAAACATGGGAAAATGTACTTGGCTTTGTCTACTAATCCTTCTCAGGCGGTGCTGAATCAGATGACAAAAGGGTAACGAACGGAACCTCATTCTCTTGGGGCAAGTTTGAATGCTTTCTTCTTCACTATTCACCGAGTATCGTTGACAGTTTACACTTCTCAGTACCTGGTTTCTAATCAATCTTTACAAATTATCTTCGTATTAGTGCACATTTCTAGAATTCATTTTGCATAACCTCATCGGAATAATATACTTTAGATGTTTCTTGTCAGGGTCACCCAATATGTTAATGCGAAATTCATTTCGGTGAAAGGGCAGATAAAAAACTAATGCTGCTTTCTACTTGTTTGAACTAGAGCGATAACTGGTTTGGGTCTGTTGCGTCATAGGAATCCGTCGCTTTTCAAATCTTGCAAAATATCATCAACTTATGGGTATACTTACTATTATCAGCCATAATCTTAGCTTTCGTTTTCCAACATTTGTTTTCTGTTTCTTTAAAAAAAACAGATTGTCTTTTATGTGAACGAGTGAGAAACGTACAGGATTAAACTAGCTGTCCGATTTCTCTTATTCGTGTCTGCAATCCACTTTTAGAAATTCGTCCACCCTCTGGCTGAAGTTTGTGTTCTGGAAACATTTTAGCACATTTGGGTAAAAGTTGCAATCATTTTAAGAAAACAGTTTAGCACAAAAAGCACTCTGTAGAATGGTCCTGCTTGAACTTGGTTTTAATGAATGAAACGATTTTTCCGGTGCAAACAATTTACCAGTACAAATGCGCGCCGACATGCCAAAGTCAGTGAACATAGAACAAAACGAGCTTGTAGTGAACTGATAGTGAACTAGAACCAACACAGTCTTCTATTGGAGCGTAGTCCGGTGGTTGTAACAGTGAGAAATGTGTCACTCGTCACCATTTACGCTGGTTTGCTGAGTGACAGTGACGAAAAACAGCAGCTGGCAGTACACGGTGAATATTTACGGCAAGTCCACAGGAGATTCCGACCAGTTTTCTCTGCAGATGACACTGTATACCTTTATTCATTTGAAGCTACTCTGTCTGGCGGCAAATGTCCAGGGACGGTAGCAAATGGAAAATGACATATAGCCCGTCTCGTGAGATGCAAGGACAGTAGCTCTTTGCCTCCACATGACCGGTTGCGTGCACGCATTTCCCGTAGCATCATTTAGTAATATCGGGATGGAACAGCTTTAGGAAAATCCTTGCTCGACTTGGGAATATCATACGATACAAGGGCACAGCTAAATTTTACTTCCATCCTCCATCCGCTCTTATTTTCGAACCTTTTAAGGTCTCCAATTAATAGGCAAGCGGAAAATAGGCTTTCATATCTGACGTAAATATATCTTATACGGACGAGAATGAATAAAGCGATTAGACGACCTAGGTCCGGTCTGTTTAAAGCTTCACGGTATTTTTATGCAAATTTTTATCTGTCTATGGTTATTTATATTACAGGACCGAATAAAAGACAACAATTAACGTTTTTCCATTTCAGTTCCTTTGTGTTAAGTTGAACAGTTGGAAGTAGCAAGAATATTGCCCAATGGCAACTTATTTTGCTCGTCGCTAGTAGAAAGCTTACCGAATTTTTCCATCTTCTGACGTAGTTCATGTCAAGTAATCGTATTCATTAGATGGACTCAAAGTACTTCGTGGTCTGTTATCGAAATAAAGCAATATCTCTTTACTATAATTTACCTTTTAGGCTGCACACGAATTAACCTTAGACCGACAAAATTAGGGTTGCTGATAAAGGAAAGAGGAAAATTTGCTTGCTGATAAAGAACAGAATCCAAGGGGAAAACATTCAAGCATAATAAAGAAGAGTAATTCAAGATAGCCGTTATCGGAGATTCTTACCCCGGGTTAACCAGCCTTGTGGTATAGTCAAAATCTAAATCCCTGAATGTTCACATTTATTGGTACTTCTTAATGGATAAAGGTTCCCAATGAACTTTAGGTTTCAGGGTATCCTAATGCAGGTTTTAGGGAAATCATTATCAAATCACAATCAGAAATAAGTTAGTTCATACATGCCAGTCGTCAGCTCAAGAAAGCTTCAAACTCACTCATATGGCCACTCGAAATTTGGTGCCTCGTGTGCTCTGTACACAACATCAACAATCAAACATTTCACACTGAATCACTGAGGAAAGAATCTTGGAATTTTTCAGTTTCATCGATTGCTTCGTATTTAAACATAACAAAGTGTTCCTTTAAAAATAGAAAAATGCGTTTTTCATCTATAAGAGAGTTGCTAAAATAATTATGGAGTTCGAAACCTATGCTCTCCTTAAACTTCCGCCGACCATCTCTAGGTGAATATATTATTTTGAGGGCACAGAAACACTTATTCCTCAGTACACTTCGTCATCCAGGTTGAATTTCGGTTCATGCCGTCTCATTAGTACATCTAACGCCCTTCTGAGTTTCATTTTGATCTAGCTTTTGGTTTCTTTGAGAGGAAGATGGTTCTATTGTACAAACAACAATTGAATCCGAGCACACTGCTCTTAGTGATGCATTTCTTATCCTACGGTGGACTCTGTTATTTTGAATTCCCAGAAGTAAATCATTGAGCAAGCGCAGCTGAGGTGAATCTCCCCAAAGAATTGAAGAAAACCCTTTTCTATTTAAGAAAATCTATTGCAGATGTCAGCAGCATCCTTTTGAAGTGATTTACACACCTTAGTGCATCTGGATAATCTGTTTGCGGTATGCATTTTTACCTGCGAAATAGTGCATCAATCACTATTCAAATTTAACCTGCCACTGAAATCTATCAAGGCATGCATAAACTTGGATGGAAATGCGAATCACAAGAACTTTTTAGGAGGTCTTTGCTACTTAGCGCTAATACTGCAGTGCCAAAACTCATGCCTAGGTTGATCGTGCCCATTGAGACCAAACTTTAACTCAATTCTTGGCTAATTTGGGCTTATCAAATGAGATATGAATGATCCCTTCAAAACACCCTTGTAGGTGCCTACTTCCTTCAGACGATCTTAATATTGTCCTAAATCTCCCGTCAGAAAACATTTTTTGGTGCTGAGCATCACATTTATTAATTACTTTCAATTACGTCTGTCAATTTAATTTTCTGGTCGACGGTACAGAAGTTCAGTGAGCATCGTCGCAATACAGTGATTTGTTTAAATTCATCTTGCCAACATGAATCATGGGAAAATCTAAGGCAAATTCCATTATCGAAGTACATTTGGCGGAAAACGTTTAGTGAAATCCGTGCCAAGGTTAACCAGGCTGTTTAGACGCCAAAGTAAATACAGGTCCATTGTTACTACTGACAAATTATAAGTAGATCAACGCAAAAATCGAAACCTGTTACCCAGCAATGGAATGTTCTGACTTCACGCGGCACTCCAGCATCTCAGAAATTATATTTCAAATTGTGGCTTCATGTCGGTGCATGAATACATAGTTATTGTGCGACGATTTCATCCACAACCCCATATGAACTGAATACTTATTCCTTGTTGTCCCAAAAGGCTTGCAAATGAAAGACTTAGATTTTTTTCACTAGTTCAAACTTTTCCATCTTCACAGTGAATACTTTCCGTTAATGCTGACTGAGAAGCGCAAATCAGTCTTATCTGCTAATTCAATGCAGGCCGCAGCACGCGGTAATGAAAACTATTTCTTTTTTTCCTAATACTCATTTTTTTCTAAAACAGCAGTACAAAGTTCACATACTGATAGCCTTGTCGCCCCTTCACTTCAGTTAATTCAAAGCAAAAATTTTCTTTGTTCTCTTATATTTAACTCAATGTAAACATACAAAGAATAATCCACTTAGTCAAGCCATGATGTTATGCTTTCTTTTTGCCTCTGTATCTTTCCTCAGTTGCTTAAGAATCACACAGGATCGTGATAATATCGCAATATCTTATTCTATTTTTAATCAGAACTGGAAACAAACATGAACTCCGGGTGTTTATCACTGAAAAATCCACTGAACGACACTCCGCTGGAATTCTTTCAGACGACTAACACAAAACGCGAAAACTTTTACGTGGCAAACGCTTCAGTAGTTGACAGCCCTTGTACTCTGCTCTGTCGCCCCGACCAAGTGGGTCGTCGAACACTTACAAAAAATGGCCCTGGAATATCAAATGATTCCGACGAAAACTTTTGCTCACCACACGGTTCGTTTCAATTAATACCCAACGTTGCTTTCAAAACTAACGCCATTTGTCTTCTGGAAAAAACAGCGGATGGACGAGTTATACTCGCTGACCGATCCATATCACCCACTTATACACCTGTTTTGAGACGCGGTTCTGCGGGTAATTCGCCTGAGCTAACCTCTTTCTACAAGGCGCAGATGACACATGCACCGCAAAACCACCGATTTACTAACAGGAACAGTGAACATTCTATGAACAGGAACGAAAACAAATTGATGTCAAATTCAACATCGCACTATAGTAACGAGTCACACACATCAGAAACATCGCGAAGCCCGTTACAAAGTAGTCCACTATTCATTTACAATAAATGTTATCCCGGTGAGTCCGACACACAACCACACTGTATTTCACAAATTCGCTCTTGCTTGTCCACCATTCCTGGTATGACCAATGGTTCGAGTTTCAGCCCGAATATGAAGATGACGTCGGCCCTTGGTAGACAACCATTGAGCAGTCTTAGAACCGATCAAAATATGTACTTGTCCGGATTTCATTGTCCAACTACCAATACGGATATACTCCATGTAGATCATTGTCCATCACCCTATCTTCTAACTCGGTTTCCTCATCCGATTGGAATTCCCCTGCGACAGACCGGTCGTCCTGTCTGTGCCAGCCAGTTAATGCAACGACGTGAACTGACAACAAAGGATGACCTCATCAAATATACCTATGACACAGGGTCTTTGAAAATTCCTTGTCACGTACAGCCTGTGAACAATGGCAAAACAAATTCTTCCCTGGAGAGCAGTCATATTTGCCCAATGAGAACGCTTACCGATAGCCATTCTAGTCAACCAAATGCAGCAATTACCGCAGACAGTGCCTCACCAAATTCCAGTGAAATGGACGTTTCCGAAGAGCTCATACGCGTGAACGCATTGCCCAGGCGATCAAGGACAAACGGAACAAGGCTTGGTAACAGACCAGTGGGTACCATAAATGACATCCTCCTGGAAAAGGTAAGTGAACTACAGCATTAAGGTTTGCTGAATAATAAAATGGATTTAGTATAAACAAGGCATTGTGTAAATGGTAAAAGTTAATCGAAAAAATGACAAGCCAAATAATTGTGAACTGCATTCGTGGTAACTTAAATTTGACTGTCTAAACATGATGAAACTTCACATCAACTATCGGTACATTCATAACGACATAATGACCATATTTTGCCGCTGAAAATGATTTTAGTGGTCGTTAATCAGAACAAACTGGACGGACAATGAATCGATTGCAGGTGATTAGTAGAAAGTTTTGATTGACTATGCATGTACATCAGTTTTATGGCTTCTTTGCCCAAACCAAGCTAACGAGGAAGCATTAGTTTTTCTTTTTTTTCTGTCGCTCAATGCCTGATGATCTAAACCAGAAAACTTGAGCTCTTAGCGTCAGTTTTTCACACACCTAAAATCGTCTTTAAAATCAACTCGCAACGCAGGCTTGTGAATTTTCAGGTTATATCAATTCTGAATTGAAGTTAGAACAGTTGAGGAAGTATTGCTCGTAATTACGACTGGAAACTCCTCGGCAATTCTTTCAGTAGGGAATATTAAAATGAAATACATAACAAAAGACAAATAAATATGGCTAATCTAATTACAATGAAATTATCTTCCATTTTTTGACAGCACATTCGTGAGGCATTGTTGAACTCCCCAATTCAAACCGACCAAAACACCGAAGAGGAAGTTTCCTCCCGCACTCCATATGATAACGAACTTTTAGAACAGGATGAAGAACTGGATCCAATGGAAGCATGCTAACATGGTCGACAATAGACCTTGTCGTTTATTTCAATTTATCACCGTCTAATTTGTCCAAATGTAAATTCACATGGTTGAAACGCTCTGCAATAACAATGCCCTTTTGTACGATTCTGTGTATTCGTTCCAAAGCTGATTTTGATTGCCGCTTGCTTTACAACCGGAATGGAAACACTTTCGTGAAAAGTCCAAACCACAAGTGATAAACCTGGTGTGAAGGCGCACGGATAAAAATGGATCGCGCTGCTTATATAGAAGAAAATTCAGTTTTTTTTAACAGTCCACTTTATAGGTTCTCACCCTTCGAATAAACATATCTTTATTTTGGGTTCTATTTTAAATTCGCCTGAAAGGTCCGGCATTTTAATTCCTAAGAATAAATAGAGTCTGAACTGTTTTCTGCTCACCACTCCCAATAGTTTTACCCTCAACCCTACCCACAACCCCTCCCTGCCCCGAAAAGTCTTACTCCAAGGTAAAACATGTGGATGTAACCCGATAGATACATTTTTGACATGGAGTTGAAATGAACAATATACCTCGGAACCCGAAATGCCCATCCATGCGAAATCGTTCACCCTACAATATAGGCGAAACAAAATAGAATGGACTGACAACTGTCAACAGCCGATAATTATAATGCACGATATTTTTGAATTGTTGCTTAAAACTACTGGGTTGTAACCACTTAATGGGGAAAAATGACTTCAGGATTCCGAACAAAAGTAATATTGCTGATACACAGGACATAGTAAGCAGACCTTAATATGCTAAGGACTAAAGCAACTGCGATCTCCAAAAATTAGTCTGTTTTTGCAGGGACTATTTTAATTCAATAAGAATGCTTAAACAAACAGATAGTAGGTACAAATGCCAGCCAAAATTTGTCGCGTTTCAATTCATGTGAACGTTATTTGATTATCTTTGTACCAACTCGCGTCTTGGATTGGCAGATGTCCGCTTAGTGGTAGACTAATGCAGTTCTAGAAGGTGTTCCAGCCATTTTATTGAGGCAGAGGACAGGAACCAAATATTTGTTGGAAGTAGCTTCCAGAATTTCAGGCATCTGCTTTCGGATATGTCCGGCTAGCTTTCGAAGCCGCCGACAGATGGACATAAGTGCCGCATTAGACTCTACGCGGTGACCAGTATTTACTCGAAGTACTGGGATGACAGTCGATATGGAACCAGATTGGACCTCATTCAGTTTGGGTGGCGTCCTTCATGCGACCGGACTCTTAAGGTGCCATTCGACCGATGATATTCATGTGATGCTTTTAATGAAAAAATAATCTTATGAAATCAGGAAACTGGGGTATTCATGGCAGGTAACTTGATTGCTTCAGTACCTGTGGCGCCCTTGGTAGTAAATCACATGACCTGATGAAAATGCCGTAATAAATTTTGGTGTTTTGAGTTGATTACATAACCACAACAAGGAAAAACTAGCATTCGATGGGATGTTATTCACTACTTTGCGTGCAATGATGCTGACGCAGTGAAGTTATCTGCCTTGGAGTTTATTTCGCATTCCGAAAATGTGATGAGAATTCTGCTTTACTTCGGCTGCAAATCCTTAATCGATTCTATTTTTTGGCCGCTCTCTTCAATTGCCACCAAGTCTAGTGAGAAAAACCAAGTCGAACAGATAAAAAGTTAATTTATTATTCAAAACCAAATAGTTTATATTAGTCTTCGGTGAACAGCACTCAATGATAGACTATTCTCCCGGATAATTCGGTTCTTCGGCATTCATCGACTATCTTATGCGGCCCTTTTGCTGCGATTATGGAATTCGCCATAGCCATGTTGATCTCTGGTCCGGATAGTTTATGATAAGTCAGTATCCACTACCCTTAGAGAGTTGAACCCAACTTCATGGTTGGGATTTTACTACTTCGTTATGCTTTCTAAATATGTTTGCAACATCAAATGAACCAATTAGCATGGATGCTGTCAGTGTCCACAATTTGTCGTCCTCTCTTGGGGAGAACAGCGAAGCACCTTTGAATGAGCAGCGCAATTTCGTTGCACTGAAGAAGTTTACAACTGGAATGAAGAATTTTATAAGGATGTCCGTTAGAAATTCTTGTTTGCTTTCCTCGCTATCCATATTTCCTCTGAGTGAAACTGCCCGGATGCTCACTAACAAAAGAGCACGAGTACCGAAATGAATCACATTCTTGATGAACAGATCTGATTGGTTCTTGAAACGAAGAACCTGATTGCATTTACCATTTGTCTCACTAAAGCAGTGCTGTCGAAAACAGTGGTTGATATTCTGTATTTGTAGACCTAACGTCGGCTGAGCCTATCTGCGGCGCATCCTGGAGCCGAATCTGATATCCCACTTCAGCTTCATCTGCGAATGGTGAGGATCTGTTGCGAATGTCAAAGCTTCAAGCCACCCTCTGCGCCTTGGACCTTGAGTCGGCCACGCGAAATATATCGTCGACAAAGTAATAATGGAAGTCACCATTTGAGTTCTTTTCTTTCTGGGTTTTCATCTTGATTGGCCGAAATTCTACCCAATGTGGTCCTCATAGCTGCATCATTTTTTTGTTTGTAGACGGTTCGATTAAATAAAGACCGAGCATTAACTTTGCCTTAGACCTTAGACCCTACAGCTTTTAAACCAACGTTCACTGGTTGTTAGTTTTGTCTGTCGCGACGAGAATCGAGTGACAGCAGTAAGCTAATGAATTTGTCACTTTTTATATGGATGGCACCTCAGCGGATCTTACCATGCACATGCAAATATCAGTCGAACAATTCATTCATCCTTTCTTTCTCAGTTATCACGCAATTCACTGACACTTTTGCGATCAACGTTTTGTCTGGTTTTGTTCTGTACGATTTCTTACAACGAAGACAATTCATTTTAAAGACGAGAATCTGGAACAGTCAGCTCTAAAGTCTAGTGATCACACATGTGTATTTACTGCATTTTTATAAACTACAGATGGCTGCTTTAAAGTTATTATAGATTTGTGAATATCAGGACCGAATGACATTAAAAGCGTATCGAAAACCGATGCACCATGTATCGGTCTTTATTGTGAATCATATAGTGGTAATAGCATTATCATGGTTAACACGAGAGTAGAAACTACCGGGAATTTCACAATAAATGAAATGCCAGAATTTCGTTACGAAATATTGAATGTTTGACTTTCCCGAAACCTGCGTTAGACCGTAGCTGAGTTCGGCGCAGCCATTTTTATTCGCCGCTCCGCTGTGTTGTTCTCATGCAAACTAGACATTTTCTGCAAGTAAACAATTTCTGTTCATAGCGAAGAGGACAAGTATGTGCCACAGTTAATCTTCAGTAGTGTGTGTTAGACTATCTGTCCACCTGCTAGTCACAATGCACCTCTCACGAACAAACATCACGTCATCCGGTCAAACCCCGGCTCAGTTGTCCTTCTCAATGGATGCTGACAGTCATTTTTGCATGATATTGGCAACTGGCCAAAATGCTATTGCTAACCTTATCAGGCTAAAACTCCTTGATTTTTTAATCTACCGTACTATTATCTTTCCCATGTAAGACAGACGTTTGTTGTCGTAGAACCGGCTATTTCTATCTTTCTAAAAACCGACATAAAATTCTCCTCAAGCACCGCTGTTTTTCCAACTATTGTTTTATGACAAGGGACACTGTTTGAAAAACCCAGTGTGTTGCCTAAAACATTGGAACTGGCTGGCATCAAAACCTAACCCACACGGGAATTCCGGGGACTATCAGTTGTTTTAAAAGTCAAGTATAGGTGGTATAATGGGAGAGAGCTTCACATTTTTCAAGATTTTTGAGTAGGCAGTTGACCTTTCGTGACAAATCGATACAAAACCTCAAACCCAGACGTGCAAATTTATAAGCAGTGCAAGAGATACCTTCTTTGCATGTCAGGATTTCAGCAATTTCTCAGACGTTGGTTTAGGAAGCCAGTGGAATGCGATATGCTAACGTATTTTTCCCTTAACGTATTCAGAATGCACGTGGATCGAAGCTTTTTTTCAGAATAAGTCAGCTGTGTGCAGCCCAGTGAGACTATGGGATGCAAACTGTTTCAGCAAATCTCATGACCACATAGGACGGTCTTTTTGATCGGAACTGAAAACACTGTCAGGCAAAGCCACGATGTGATTCTGAATTGCCTTAAATTTTGGCACAGTAACCTTACATGTGTCGTCAGGAAAGGTAGTGGATAAGGAATCTATGTAAGAATCACTTGATAACAAATCGAAAGTTTTTGTCAGTTTGACATGGCTAATCTTCAGTGACAGCATGCCAAGTTCAACGAGTGTCAGTAACCACGAAACCTGTAGTGTGCTATCGGGGAATTCTCGTTCACTCATTAAAATGTCAAAAGTAATAATGCCAACAAGAACCATGTCCTAATTTCAGCTTTCTGGAATTTTGGGCTACACCAAAAGAGTAGCGCGTGAATTGCACGAGAACATCTTATATCTCTCTCCTAATTGGGGGGCAAAGTACAACCGAATAGGTCTAGTCTAGACCATGAACTGATCACTCAACAGCTTGATACAATGGTCGCGTTATGCTGATGTTAGCAGTTCGTATGACCCTAGAAAGGGTCAGCACATAAGACATTTTTCAGTGTGTGCTGGGACAAGGATGTCATTGAAAATCGAGATATATAAATCATTAGTCAATTTTTATTTCAGTACTGCCAGTAATAATTATCCGCAAGCAGAATTAGCATTAAGAAATAAACACCATCGAACCTTGTTGTGCCCAGTATCTGGTTGCATGCAACGCGCAAAATTTGTCCCTTAATTTCTCCCAGATTTATTGCCCCATTCCATGTCTTTAGCTTTCTTCGCGAGATTCTTTTTTGCCCAAGGGTTCTGAATCCTTGATTCTAGGTAAATACTACAAGCTAAGTTGGCATTCAGGCATGCCAGAGTCGGATTAGTTGCCTGCATCCCTTCTTCTTTTATGCATGCAATTTGCTGGAAAGATGAGTGTACTTTTCAGGCCAGGGTAGATACAATCCTTGTCAGGATATCTTGGTTCTTTTCTCGATAAAAGACAAAACAGAAAACCTGCTAACATCTGTGCTTTGCTCCCATGTGATTAAAAGAAAGAATTAACAAAATCATATCAATCGATAATTGAGAAAAGGTCAATCGACCGTGATTGGCAGAAATGGACCTGCCAAAAGCGAGTAAATAATACGGCAATCAGCACGGCCTGGTTTTGAAGTTCATATCCCAAATTAATCAAGTCTCAGAAAAAGAATAATGCACACTTTTCCAAACAATCTCGTGGAGGCACAAGGACGAACAACAGAACGTACATGGGCGTATGGGTAGTTCTGATACCCAGGGAATTAGTCAAATCCCTATAGCCTTCACAGCCACTTGTACATGTTTTAGGGCTACGAGCTTCTCCGACAGTTATTCTCCATTGCTCTTGTACTTTTTTCCCACAAGCCTTGGGGAAAAGCTTAAGGTCCTCGTCTGAGGAGGAAACCTTATGCAGCCTTCTGTCTTCATGATTATGCCCCTTTGTTGTCTAGCAAATATGGAATAGTGTACACGGCTATTTAGTTGGTGCGCAAACAGCTATTGTGGGGAATCAGATGGCGGTAGACTGTGTTCAGTTATTGCTAGGATTTTTTCCTATAATGCTTATAGTTTCTTTCGCAAACGAATGGTCTATGGACATTACTTTCAAATCACGCTATTCCCATCGTATTTGTGGTTAAATGGTAAATAGGCTATTAATTCGATATTCTAGCAGAGACGAAAATTGGCTTCGTGCTGTGACTCCACCGCATTTTTACAATAAGAAGTTGTTGGGCACAACCCACCCAAATTCCCCTTTCGTATCCTTCCGCAGAACAGTCCGCTGTGAATGGTAATTTACGCCATCGAGTGTGAGTTGTTTCAGTAATGGCAAACCTGACAAGAATCCACTTTCAGTTTCGCATTTATCTTAAGTCCCTAATGGCACACGCCAACAGTGGCCCTATTCAGTGGGTGATCTATCAACATACTTTCTCCTAGGTGGAAGAAGCTGTGCGACTAAGCCTTAATCCATCCCCAATCACCCTCATTTGAAAAACTTAATTCTGCTGCCAACCCGCAGTCTGAAACTACCACGTCAGATTTATATCATGACCATCGTTATTAGTGTGTTTTGTCCATTAATGTTCTGCAGGCTCGAAAAGGATGAGATCAAAGTCTGCTGACCCTGGGCGGGATTGTATCTCTCACGTGATTACCAACCGGTTGCTCTTGTTGTCATTCTCCAAACAGAGGTGTTTCTGTTCCTACAGACATTTTCCTGGCTTATTAAAATCAGCCTGGAGCGTAAAAGTTTTACCTGACAGTAAGCATTACTCTGCCCTCAAACCTTTGGAACTTTGTCCATCGAAACTTTCCATTCAGAAGTAATGAACAAAATAATGACCATCAGTAGTTGATCTGTTAAGGTTGTGGAATTCGCACATGAAGTTCTTGAGTTCGGCCATCATTCTTCCATTAGACAGCCTTTCCGTGGCTGCAGGATTCCTGGATAAATATTCCACGTGCGTTTTACAACAAATAAAGAAAGATTGTTTTCCGTTCTATTCACTTACGATAATCCGCCCAAAACTGGCAACAGCTGAGAGCTAATCTATTTGTCTAGGATTATTCAAAGAAGTCCGTGAATTTCAGTCTCGAAATGTCACTTGGTTGCACACCAAAGCAAAAACATTGCTTGTCTTTCTAACTTCGTCCGGTGAATTATGCATTGAACATTTTCAGAACAGGCAGCTATTCAGTATCAGACGGGAAACATACAATTTTGACTGTTGGCGTCGACTCTCCACAATTCACTGGAAATCCCCACGACAATGGTTCACTTATATTTCTGTCACATTGGCACTCGTTTTGTTTGAGTCTGATTATTAGCTCACGTTACATGTACACCACGTTTTAACTCCAAAACTTTCTTCGCAATCGATGCTGTGTGGAAAGGCATATTGTGTTGTGTTAACGTAGATAGTACAGTCAATCCCGAATAGTAATCCACAAAATGATATTTTGCAAAAGCCGAGTGGACCAATCAACCTGATCAGTGAGACTTCTGTCATAAAGCTCGGCACTGGTAAAGCTTCAGGTTTTCTTCAACTTTTATTAAGGTTTCGGACATTTCACATTGTATTAGAGAAAGGAAATGCGACCAAAACACAGAGCTGCCTGCAATTATTTTTATGGGATGTATGTATGTCAAGGCAGTATCTTCAGTATTGTGAAGCGTGTCTGCTTCTCAGTTGCTTCGCGTTTTACTTTACAACTTGTTCAAACATCAGCGCAGACATACGCCCCTGTCCTCAGCAGATTTGAATTTGCTATTAGTATCAGTTTCGCTGTGATTACCACCAAAGACGCCGTTTCTTTTGACATAATTTCTCCGTGTGTTTGCATGCCGTTTCTTAGTGCTACTATTATGGATTCTTCATTGTATTGCTGAGAGCTTGCCATGTAAGATTTGGAATGTCGGTTTCAATGTCTCCCAACCGCACTAGGATTGCGTGAGGAATCCACAAGAGATTCCTTAACCTTACTGGAGTCTTTTCTATTTCAAAGACCCCTCTCGCATGGCACGAGTTTCAAGATCCACAACCTTATTTCAACATGGTTGACTGTAAGCGACCGGTGTTGATTCACATCCGTATCAAACCTAATTAAATTGAAGAGCTTTAGTTACTATTTACGTGCGGTAAGCACAACCGATTTCAGATTACTGTTAGTCACGGTTGGAAGCAAATAATCATTCTCCCTTGTGATTTCAGTTATCACTGATAGCTGTCACTAAAATTTTTGCCTAGACCTATTTGAAGCAAACCTACCATCTCCGAACCGACATTTGATGCCTAGGATTCAGCAACTAACTTTTGCATTAAGACGGGCAACAGGTGGAATAAAGGTACAATTTCGGCCGCATTATTTTTTGTTGGCGTTTAGTTTGGTAGGAAAGATATTGTGTTGCTCCCACAAGCAAACGGATTTGATCAGTCCGACCAGTTGCTACTTTCCACATTGACGGTCGAATTCTGAAAATGTTCAAACGCTCCCGCGAAACAATGTTAGGCCCATTCTTGAGATCACTTTAGATCATTGTAATGAATTGACAATCATGCAGTGACTCACAAATACGTGAAATTCAATGGCCTAGAAGTTTTCCATTCTGTAAAGACAGTGGTAACTTCATCTGTCAGCCAATTATTGATCTGCACAAATAAAATGGGTTAGAGGTTCGATGTAATAATCGAATGTTACAATTTTCTAAATTTCAGCCACCACAATGAGATTTAGCGGTACTTGTAGCATTAATCAAATGTGACTGATTTCTTCAAGTAATTTTACTGTACCACAAGGATAGGGCAATTTCGATCGGTTTTCATTCCCTATATATATTAAAGTACATGTTCAAAAGCAATTTGGAATGAACTAGATGCAGTATGTCTTCCCCAAAATATTTGCCAAACAGTGTTCTAATACCAAAAGCGTAATAGCAGAAAAGTAGTCGTTACCAGAGATGTACTTTCACAATTTCTGGTAAGAAGTAAAAAGAGATGGGACCAATGATTTGGCAAGAAATAAATGCTGATTCTTGATTTCCGATTCCTTGAAATTTTTCAGCTAGCCGTGTTTCGTATTGGTCATTGTCTCTTTACTCGCTGAAGTCGACAGTTTTATAGTCTATGACAAAACTACATGCGCAAAATGATTAGTCTAGTAAAAAGGTATATTTCTTGAGCAAGATGCATGCAGTAAATTGAATGTCTGATCATTTCAAGTTCCTTGGGCAACCAACGAATAACTAGAAATAATGATGATCTAATAAAAACCAAGGGATCCGCAATGCACTTTTCATCAGTGAAATTTTGTTTGTTCAAACACAATCTAGATAATACGTGACAATCATGGAACCAGGGCACTATACTAAAAGACGAAATTTAGTCAGATAAACACTAAATGTTCAATAACTTCAAAGGTTGAAATCTTCCGGACTGAAAAAAGGTAAGGAGCATTCTTCAACCCCTGTCTGACATCCACCACGGTGAAACCTGACTTGGTTTTGGAAAGCGTGAAGTGAATGTGTCCCAAGACACAGTGCACTAACTACATTTGGTAACAAAAACGGGAGCACAATCGTGCTCAGGGCACCATTTCGACAACAGAGATATCTTTCCTGTGATTAGTAACTCGAGTGTTTAGATATGAGCACAGAAACATTATTTCGGGCATTCAAGTCCCTAGAAAGTAAAATTAATAACGGTTGACTGATCAATCACAGATTCATATCTTTCTCGATGATCACCTTATCACAGGTAAAACGATTCATCTGAAAGCAACATTAAACCAGCCTTTGTGTTTTGTACGAGTGACGCGTAATTGTTTTGTTTCGCTTAAAAATTGAAACCCCATTCTGTGACCCGCGGTCGTCGGTTATTTATTTCTTCATCAGAGACGAGCTCATTGGCATTTATTTGCCATAAGTCAGAATTACCAAACAGTTCTCTTTAAGAACAAATGAAGCCTAACAGGTTCCGGAAATAAACCGACGCCTGATGAATATATTAACGACAGCTGACACTTGAATAATTCTTCCACACCTAGTTTTTCCCAGAATTCCCATCTGAGGAACAACAAGAAGTCTAATTCTGCACAAACTTTCAAGCGGGAAATATCAAATGCAAACAAAACGAGATGCCCTTTCGGAGAATGCCTGAAGTCTGAGCTGTTGTTTCGAGCTTTGTTTGAGGTTAGGTGGATTTGCATTGCGGACATGAATGCCCCAAAATAAGGGTTCAAGCATAAGGCAATACTGCACGACACTAGTAACACACAGAAACCTTTACTCACTAGGCACTATCGCGCGATCATCAGTGGGCCGCTGGTGTAAAAAGAAATGATACCAGCTTGACATCTTGACTGTTACCGTTCGATTTCGACGGGTTGATAAATGTCAGCATGACCGTCTTCATGTCATACTTATCAACTGTCTAAGTACAAGTCAAGTGGTGTACATCTCAAAGGATGGGTCGGGCTAGAATAAAACCTAACCAGCAGCAAATTCCTTGTGATTTCGAAGACAAAATGTTCTTGTATAAACTGAATAAAAGTTTTACCTTAATCCAAACTCATACTATTAGGATTCCACGTCAACTTAAAGCATTTTTCCAGTTTAGGATAGTGAGTTCATAAGCAACCAAGCATGCACGCATAACTCAAGCATTTCTATAAATGCAAGACATAAATGATTATTAATGATTCACTGTCTAGTGGTAAAATCAGGTTTATAAAATTAAAAAACCCTAGTCTGCCACCAGTCGTTCAGAGTTGATGACGACAAAGCACACTGACACAGTTGCATCGGTTGCGCTGTTTGAAGGTGACAATCAACACTGCTCTCCTAACTTGCAAACATCAAGTCAACGGTTTGGCTATTTTTTCAAACTGTTAGAATCAATATGTTAGTACTATTCCTGTGGGGCTGATAGAAGCCTTTGTCCTACCCCACGCATTTTGGATGACAACCCCGTTCTGTGCACCTTTCAAGGTTCCCTCAAAAACAGTGGATGAAGAACACACAGAAAATGGCGCCCAATCTTATACCGTTTTTCTACCACTATGCAAGATATAGAAGTTCTGAGAAGGCTTCTTGCGATTAAGATTCATTGGGATAATTTTATCTTTACACTTCTGCTCAATAATATCAATGAAAAATATAATATGCAGGCCACTTAAAAGCGAATTAACTGAACATTAATGGACAAAGTGGCCTAACTGTTGCCAGTAGACGAAATTAAGTCACCTGATGTTCCATGTTCAATGGGTAAACTAATTAAAAAAAACGAGAGCAAAATACTTGAAGTGCAAGTCAATGCGAAATGTTTTTTTCTTTCGGTTAGAAGATCATGTTGTGACGACTGTAGTACGCACAGCCAGTCCGTTGAACCTGAACACCTGAACTTATTTGCCTAAAGGATGAAGATGGCAACTTCTTGTTTTGTTTTCTCGGTTTCACTTCCAAGTGGCGGAGGTGAAAACGAGAACCACTGAAAAAAATAAGGAAAAAACAAATTCCATGGCGTCTTTTAAATCGCTCGTGTTCGCCTGAATGGTGCTTCTGTTCTTGATTCCCATCCAGTTTAAGCGATCATCGCTTGGTCAGATCGTTTGATCTGTTTCCAGCCCACGCAAATTAGACAGAAATCACATGTTTTCCTCAAATTTTAGTTTAAATCAAACATCCAAAACATCGTGTGGTGTCCAGCTGTTTGTCTAGAATAAGCTGCGGCAACAGAACACGAAATCTCAAATTCTCTTCAGAGCACAAGATGACCACGTAAAATACAAAAATGGTCGTTCGCTATGAAACAAGGACAGCAAAAGCAACTACCACCACTTCTTTCACAAAGTGAAATTTCGCGGTCGATTTTCCCTAGTGTGATTCTTGGACACGATGTGCGCACACAGGCGTTGGTGACCATTATATTCTCATCATCCGACCTGACTTCTTTCTTCTAGTACAGAATCACTACCTTGAGTTTGTAATACTATTAATTCCACAATCGTGTGTACCGGCCTTTGCTGATAGCCTCTAAACCGGATTTGCTAAAGACTCAAAATGAATGCTAGGAACCAATCAGCTCAATGAAATAATGAGTTCAATATCTTGTGGCTAAAAGAAATTCAAATGCGAAAAACCAACTGACTGCAGTCCTTGTGCATTTCACGTACAGGTGAAAAATGTCTGGTAATAGAATACTGAAAGCCCAATCAGGGTGCCGATTTCAACTCATCTCGGTCACTCGGCTGAATGAGGTTTCGTCGGGCACGTGTAACGCTGGCCGAAGACATTCAGGTAGATAAACAACGGTTCAGTCTTTCACCAATTTTGGTTTCTGCTACTGACAACACCCTACTGCGAGAAAGTCTTTATTTGAGTAGTGTAATCCATGCGATGCGAACCTGAGAATTATTGTTAATAGCAACGATTCAAAAACAATCAAATTTTCAGGTTTGATCACTTTCTGACCGAGCGATCAGCAGTAACGATAGTTTTACACGTAGCCTTTCAAAGAGAACGTCAAACAATGAGGAAGTCAGTCTTGTGCAGCTGAATGTGAACTGTCTGGTATCAAGTCCTTCAATATCGGGCCACTTCGGTTATTTTCGCCTACTCTGTGTCAAATGAGTTATCTGCCTGATGGTATTTAGCTATTCGCTGAGCACTTGCAATGGCATATCATTCAGTGTGGATTGCGTGATTTCGTCACAATCGAACATTTGAGATTCCATGCGGAAACAGAGTGTAAAACTTGGGGTCACAGTAATTTCAATTAGTAGCAGAATCCATCTACTGGGACCAAAGTGAATTGCAAATTAAAAAATTGATATAGTTGCTTTATAAGATTTTAATAGTTTGCACCAAGCAGATCTACAAACATGCAGCCTAAACATGAGGGTATGGCGGATTTGATGAAGACAATATATCTGCTTCCTCCGCAAGTTTCGCACGCGTCAGTTGTGAACACACCAAAATACCTCACATTTGAAGGGTCTGTGTATTCACTGATTGGCAAGCTATAAAATCATCATGCAAGCTTGTGTCGTTAGTCGACTAGAAAAATTCTTCCCCACTTTTGGTAACTTTACCTCTAGTCAACATCAGCCTGAAGTATTGCTCGCATTAAACACTAGGCGCTCCCCCCAAATTTGAATGACCTCAACGGAACAAAGAAAAGCATCCAACTTATTTTGGTCTGAAAATTATCTCTGACCTTTCAATGGCCAACAAATGCAACGCTTTAGATTATTTACTACAAACTCAAATAGCTGTGGATATTTCATTGTGTTACGGGCACAAAATTCTTCCATTTGCAAAAAGGGATACTGCTGAAGAAAATGTATTCGGTCCTTCTCCGTCACTTGCGTCACCATACATTTACTGGGTGAAAAATGAAATTTGGCTCACTTCTGACTGAATTCCCCCCATATTCCTGTTGACGTTCTATCCATGGCAGCGCCAAGTGCACGTAGTTGTTTGTGTGTACAAACAATGTGGTGCAGGTTTGGAAAGAATCACTTGCAAACGTGTTATTCTTGTCTTGATTGTTAGCCAACTGACAGAAGTACTGAAGCAAGCACTAAGGCAGAACGTAGCGTGATTGTGCCCTCTAGGAGGATGGTTGGAAGGATGCATAATTAATTATCTTCAAACCTCCGTTCCCAATGTTCACGACTTTTTCCTTCCAGCGGAGAAATCAAAGGGACTTTGAGTTCCGTATTTTCTTCTTCATCCGTTGTAACTTAAATGGCCAAACCACGATACAGTTTCCAGTAGTTATTGATTACTTTATTAACAATAGTTTGGATGACACAATGAGAAATTTTCCCCGAGAAAGTTATTTCCTTTGTAATAATAGGTCCGTTGCTAAGATCACCTCTGCCGGCATTTATTAATCTATCATCTTATAATCGTAATTTCCAAAGAACTAGATTGTTTTATGAGACAATTTGCTTTTTTTGCAAACAAACGACACCGTTCTTGCTCCATTTTTCACTCCGGACAATCTTGAGTGTTTCAATTTTTTCCAAAAGCGATGGTGTCCTTACTTTGCTCCGCAAAGTGACTTCGTAAACAGAAGTGATTGAAAATGCACACAAAAACGTAAATATTTTTTATCACACTTCAAATGATTAAGTACGCATACCGATAATCCAAGGACTTCGAAATGGTACGGCAATTGTACTTTTTGAATGGTTTCCTTACCACATTACTTGTTTCACTGAGAGGATTTTTTTCCTTTAGTGTCTAATAGCCTGTTCGGTTCGCCGGGTAGTTGATGGAGAAAAGTATGGAAGTGCGAGTGCACTTAATATAGCACAGCTATGCAACGAATAAATTATGCCGATTCATCATATCGCAACCTCGAAGAACTACTGAATTCAGGCAAACACTACATTGCTAATGGTTATAGCCAGTTATCCCATTTTGCTTTTAGTCAATGCACTGACATGAACAGCTCATGTCTTTTGTTGTGAAATTTGTTTTGCACATAGTAACAACAAATTTACTTACTGCCGCACGCGACAGCCACAGAAACACAGTAAAGTGGGCATACAAGATACTACAGGTTTGAAGCAAGCATCTTATGAAAGATGTCTAACGAACCCAACAAAATACATTGTACTCGATCGCACGAACCATGTTTGACGGTGAACACAGTTTGCTCACCTCCACTGTTTGGGATCGTCAGCGTCGTTATTTCGAAGTCTGAACTTAGAAGAATTTTGAATTTACCTCACCGGGTGTTCTTACTGACCATTCCGTTGCAGTTTATTAGTCAAAACACTAATTCTAGCTAAGTGTATTCACCTGCGATACACTGAATATCGTCCTGAAAGAAATGGGAAGACAAGGCAGATAAAGATGTTTCAGACATGGTCATTCACAAGTGCCTTATTCAAGCTCGGATTTGTTGTTTGGAACTCAAAAGGTGAACAAATTCAATATATTTGACATAATCCAAAAGGCCAGCTTCTCATTATATATTTTGTTATCAACGATTAATTGAGTATGGAAAGTTATTGATGAAATGATTACCAAGTAAACCGTTCCACGACCCCAATGCACTGGGTGATTTGTTGTTTTTCTAATCTGCTCCTGTTTATTTATTCTACGTCATTGAACAAACAAAAGTCAACAAGTTGGAAAAACTGAAACGAAATGATGAAATTACCGACAGCACCCTAACGCGATGCTGGATCGTGCTTCGTGGGTGTTCGATCAGACCAAATAATTTCTGATTCTCCATCCAAAGCACGTATTTGCAAACCATCCGCTTAATTCAGCCCTCTTCAGTTGCTTATCATTAAGAAGAATACTTGCAAACCAGTTAACGTCCATCAGTCACCGTTCGGGTGTATGTGTTTGGGTGTGGTCAAAAAATTCTATTTAGGGCAATTTTTCATCTCCCTGCTTTTCAAACTACCGGAATTCCGTGTGACGGAGATGCCCTCTGACTATGAAACTTTAGCTTGTCGAGTTTGCTTTTTACAATGGGATTAGTTTCACGATTTCTTCAATGCACCGAATAAAAGCATAAACTTATTCACGATACAGTTGGTTCTTCATTAAGGTGCTCGCCCATGGAGCTGCTTACTAATTATTATTATTATTATTATTATTATTATTATTATTATAACCCATTCTTATCAACTGATTCAAAGGAACCTGAAAACAAATCAGGTGAAACCAAGGAAAACTCACAGACATTCTTACGATTCGTAAGGATTTGTAACAGCGCACCCATAATCAACTGCAAGAACAGCTCAAATGTTTTTCGTAATCCAACGAAGCTGATCAGCCAAATAATGGGACACTTTTCACGAACCGTTCGTCAAGTTCCTTTATTAACAGTAAGAAAAAAACAATCATCCTGTTCAAGCCAAAGCTATTTTCGAGGGAGAAAATGCGTTAAACCACCCGATTGGCTCTAACCAAGGTTTGAGAGCACCTGTCAATTTTAATGTGTCCTTACTCCTGACCTCTCATGCGTGATCGGAAGCAGGCAGTTATTCTCACGCGCGCCTTGTTCAGTAGATTTTCCGTGCCCTGAACGATAAGCAGTTCACATTTCTTGTGCAAAGGAAAATCACAAAGTACCGTTGAATATCCAATGCTATCTTCACACCGTGTGCATTAGCTGTGAATTATCCTACGCTTTTAAATGAACTTAATTGCACTAGGTATGGATGCATTTCCAGTGAAAAGCTATTTTTTTCAGCCCACCCTTCGTTTTCTACGTCATATTAATTAGGATTCCATTTGCCTCTGCATTGCATCTCTACCTTGTTTCCTATGGAGTATCAGATGAGCGAATTGTTGCAGATGAAAAACGACTGACCATATCGAGCTAAAGTTTAACCGAGGAGTTTAGCTTAGTTAATAAAAAGTCGGCACTGTGAAAGGAATACGAGCGGCTTTGTTTCTTTCATTCATTCCAAGAATTGGAAACGTCCTTGAAACTGCTTTATTTGACAACAATTTTGAAAATGGGAATTTAAGCCTTTAAGTTTGATCATAATAGTTTGAATCCAACGGTTTTACGTCAGTTCGCTTGCATGTTTATTTCAAATCTTATTTCATGTATTAGGCCAAAAAGCATAAGGGTTTGGGGGTAATCGATCGAGTCCATTTCTCCAGTGCTTGTCGATAGAGGTTACACAAGTCAGAGATTGAGTGTGTTCCGGCTGTCATACTGGGGTGAAACAAGATAGATCATTCGTGTTTTCCGGGGTTATTGAAGGTTAACAGTCAACAGAATAATCGCGAACCACTTCGATTTGGGAAGGCATTAACCATACATTATTTTTAAGCCGGATTTGTATGGACAACTTGATTTCTGGCACTGTCTTGCTCCGCCATAATTAGGCTGTCGGGACACGCTCAACCTTTGACTTGTGCTGTTTCATTCCCTATCTACCAAGCAGTGCTTTTTTCTACCTGTGTGCATGCGCTTGCATTTGTTAATCCCGACTGCGAGTACGTATCACAATCAGTCGTCATGAAATAGCTGTCGTGTCCAAATACGTAACTGTTCTGAACACAGAATATTTTGGTACTTTCAGTAGGCCCTAAAGATGATTTGCGTAATGTTAGAACAAAAATCAATCAATCAATCAATCAATCAATCATTCACATCGAAGTATGGTTCCTGTCAAGCCGTCTTGGTTGTATTGCACGCCGCCTATCTGTTATACCTTATCCAAAACTTACAGTTCACCCATCCTGGTACGCAGACCTCCATGGTATAACGCAATCGAGCCGAAAAGCTGCTATTCTGTAAATAAGTCGCCATCATTTCTCATTTGTTTGTGGCAGTAAACAGACCAAATTGCGAGTCGGTATCATTTCAATGATTAGTAAATGTGAAGGCCAGCTTAACCAAAAGACAGTCAAATATGTTTCACTCGACAATTATAGCAAACAAAATCGGCGACATTTTCCTATCTGGTTTCTATTGACAAGCAGGTTCGGTAAAAATGCGAAAATTAACCAAGGAAGGGGAATCAAACATTACATTTACGTTTATTTTCAATGGTGTGCAAATCACTCAATAAAAAATTTCAGATAATGTGCAGAACGGAGTGGCACCTCCTAAATGTTATTATGTGCAGCAAGTTTGGTGTGCACAAAATTTGCCAATTATTACTAGCACGGAGTAAATTTTATATACTGATTGTCTTCGCCCTGGATACATTGAGGCAACGATTGGTTTCCGCCTACCTGGAGACATGTTTTGCGGAAAACAAATCGTATTAGTCTAGAGCACTGTGAACCCATCCCACTTATTATTCCCAAGTATTCTGCTAGAACATTAACGGCATGCTCGGTTTTATACCCTTTGGCTCGGAAAAAGTGATCCGCGGAATTATTCTGCCATCAAAATTTCCAATAACTCTCCAAAATAAATAACAAAAACAGCTTGAATTACAGATCCAGAATTTGATCTTCTGCCAGTTGTACATAAGTTGCTCCATTTACTGCAAAAAACTGTTCTCAAAAACCGACAGTTCGATTATTTATCCAGTGAGTGCTTGCGACTCGGTCACTTTACATTATTTATCAATACAAAATACTAGGCTTACGAAAGAAGACAGAAGTCCGACAACACAGACCTAGTTCTCTCGCACAACAGTAAGGTTTACCGGTAAATTTGATTCATGCTGAACGCACAAGATCTGGTGCTTTTTTTGTCAAGGAATTTTTTCAATCACACACCAACCATTCCAAATATCTCTAGATAGATGAGTGCTAGAACTCTGCACAAATTTTGCGAAACTATTGCGTTTTTTTCACTTGGCGGGAGCTGTTTGACAAATTGGGCAAAAACTGTTAGTTTGAAGATGACGTTGTTAGTCCGACCGTATCAGGAGAGCTGTTCGAGAAGTTTGACGGGACTACCACATTTCCAGCTGTTATACATAATCGTACTTGTGTGAATTATTATGGGATAATCCTGGGCAGCATATTAAGAATGATCGATGCATCACCAGTTGAGCTACTACGAAGCTGCAAGTAAAAAAACTGCAAATGCTCCTCGCTTTACCAGCTTCACGTTTGTTTCCAATGTACAGTATGTTGTTCCAGGAATATTTTGGCAACCGGATGCTAATATTAATTTGATTTAGTAGAACGCAAACCATGATATGCAGCCGTTTGTTCATGATCAAAGCAATTCCTTGTGATCGTTCTAGGTCGAGAGAAAAACACAGGGTTATTATATTTGGATTTTACAAACTAGTGAACATCGTAAACCGCTTGCTCGTACAACACGAGTGAACCGAAAAATTGCTGTTCACCTCTGCAGCCAGACTTTCGTGTACGGTTGAGCTGACATTTGTTAACTGCCGTGCCCGACCGAGATTGAATATTTCCCAAGATAGTATCCCTAATTTCCGTCCAATTAGCTCCTGGAGTATTGTTCCATGAGGATTCAACATGAATCCCCCAACTGTTCCTTTTCCAAATGATAGTATTGATTTTCGGCAGCCAACATGCTAGCATTCTATGGAAATACGTACTGGGTAGGTAGAATTATTGGTTGGAAATTCCCGTACCAGATCAAGTAAGGAAGAGTACGTAAGAAAGCACTCATGGCCTGTTGCATGGACTGAACTGTTTAATTCACACTTTTCATGCCCTCAACATTTATTTTTGCAGACAGGCGTGCAAAATGCTACATAGAATAATTTGCACCAACTTACCCATTCAAGTTCTTGGTTCACAAGCCCTATTCTGTTCTTCCTACTGCACGCAATAACAGCTCACAAATTACAAGTGTTTAATAAATGTTCACATGCGATGCACACGTGTTACGCACTGTTTACCAATGCAAAAGATAACAGTGATATACGTGGACCTCCGTCAACATGGCCTCAGACCAAATGAAGGACGTTATGCAAACCAAGATCTACAGATTACACAATCACAGCCACTGATCCCATTCTGTTTAATATTATTTTCGAGGAACAACCGAGGTACCGGCAGATGTTCCAATGAATATTTAAGTTCACCTCAAATCAAAATCTGCAAAAACTAGCAACGGCTAAGCCGGTTACTGTTTCAAAATTACCATTGTGAAAACATTGTGAAAACAACTGCAGAAACTGCATGATGAACACTGGTCGAAATGCACCACGAAAGTCAAAAGCAACGGGATGGATAGAAAGGTTTCAGCTAAGTTTAATCCGTATTGTTTGGGGCGGTTGTTACAACAGGTATCAACAAAAGGCGCACATAATTTTATGGCCTCTTTGTCAAAGAGTATGCGTTCGCGTAGACTGAGCTGTAACTCCACGGACCATTCGTTGTGAAAATACGATTCGAAATTGGTTGCACTGAGCTGAATGTTATTGCATTCTGCGTTATTCTTTATCAATGGAAGTGTAATTTGCAGATAAAAAAACAACCAGGAAATAGTGACGGTGTCTTCAAGTACCAGAAACTAGAATGTTGCTCATTTAAAGCGTTCAGATCTAACTTGACAAAGTATCTCCTGGAAGAAGAAATGTCGTCCACTACTATTACTCTTGCTGTTCTCGAAAAAGGTAGATATTAAATGGTTATTGTTAATGAACGCAATTCTGGACGCATATTAACCTTTCGGATTTTCAAGTCCTGAAATTGTTAGCAATTGAGTTGTTTTTTGGAAATGTTGCAGAACCCGCTGTTTTTTACTTTAACCTTATCCACCCAACGAGCTTCCTTCTTTGATAGCGATTCAGTAGTTTCAACTACACCTCTTGGTGGAAGGTTTGCTGCTGATCGGAAAAAATTGACTCATTCTTCAAACCCTCAACCATTTCGTGCAATAACAAATTATGTTGACTTACTTAATCTGTGGCCTTGCTAAAGATTTCCAGTTAGACGTAATAAGTCTTGCAGAGTTTTCGTAATTCTACAACGGTAATTTTCTTTTACATGCTGTACTAGGAGTGCTTACGTCAAAGAACCATTCTACTTCTACTCAAACTGATCATCGATGATGGAATTTCAAAGCAATTTTCATTACGCCAGAGAATCATGTTTTCATTGATTTTGGTATGAATAGACTGGAACAGTCTGAGAGTCCGTTGTTGTGTGGAGACTAGAAAAGTAATAATCTGTCAATCTGGATTCAGCCTTACTGACCGCCAATCGTGTTTCATAAATTTGTGAAGATGAATTGGGCTTCAGACACGAACCATGACATATGTATAGAAACTGGCCCAGAACAGTTTGTCAGGCTGGAAAAATATGTCATCCACGACAGTAACGATACCGTAGACCATCAGTCATCGTTCCGCAACTTCATCATTGTTGGCGCCTGGTTGGTTATTCATCCACGTTGTGAGTTGGGACTGAAATCAACGGAAAATTGTCTGTCATTTTCGGTTCCGTTGGCCAGATTCGAACAGCGTTCCTTTGCCAGTAAAATTCACTAAACGAAAAACCTGATGGGCACTAAAGGTATCCTGTCAGAAATAATAACGGGGTCGCGTTTCTGATTATCCCAACGCGTTTTCGTAACAAGTGTGCACATTGGGTCTCATTTGCATCTCATCTTTTGAGAATTTCTTCTCCAGTTTTATTACAAATCTCTGATCTTTACTACATCAATTCGAATTTAATCTGGAGTTTCAAGTTTGTGTAGAACACTAAGAACTCCGTGAGAAAAACTGATATTATCCATTCGTTTTCCGTGTACTGAATCAGCTGCCAACGCAAGTTAGTTATACCAAAGCAAATTTGCAAATTTTAGAGCACTGATCATCTGCGCGAATAGGTTTGAACGGAATTTCACGATGACCGGAAATGGGACGATTTTGACAACAGGTTCAGAGCGCTGTTCTGAAATTAGATCAGTATATCCCGACCATCACGCAAAACAGTTAAAGTCAGTATAAGAAAACAGTAAGAACGTAGGGCGGGAGAAAGAAAAACGCTAGGTTACAGGTCATTTTTAAGACAACAGCAGTTGCACGACATCTGTCCTTCAAGTTCGGATTCAAGCTTCTATAGCTAACGGTTTGTTGGTTCCATGAACCCAAATAAATTCCGATTAATCTTCCATTTCCAACTATGGAATCCAACTTCTGCATCAATCCTGTGAAGGAAACCCATGCAATCTGTTTTTGCGCTCTAGGCTAACTTTACATCAAGGAAGCTCATGTTCCGTGGATGTGATCTCTCACTTGATCAAAGGGAAATGTTGTGTTCTTCCGAAAAGCACCGGAACGTTGGAAATAGCATACATTATTCAATTTGGCATGAACATCCGCTATATTCTATTTAGTACCACTGATTGGACAACCAGCTTCGTGTCCCAAACTCAGGTTGACAGCGTTAAAGGCACTCCCGACTCCACTGGTGAATCGGTGACATTTCCTTTTGCACTTCGTCAGTTTCTGAAAGTAGTCGAATGTATACGTCTGATTTCGTTGCTAGTGTATGTTGTGCCTTAAGACATAGAAGTGAACTGTACTTATGGGCTAATTCCAACGAATCATCGATATTCGCCGACTTTCAATTTTTCTGTTTCTTGGCCATTAGTAGTATTGCATGATCACGTATCACGTAGTAATGACAAGGAACTTGTTTTATTTGGGGTAAATTTATTCAAAAATATGTTGACTTAAATAATCGCACTAACGTTTCTTCTACATTCTTTTTTATTCTACAGTTAACAAATACACGGTGATTTAGCAGTGCCTCTATTCACTAAAAAAACCGCTGCTCTTACAAATGACCGAAAATGGATGAGATCAATTCAAAACTTCGATGTTCAGATACCACGGTTTTGATCACACGATAGCCACTAGTGAAGAAATCAGTGTTATGATTCATCACAGTGAAAGCATATTCAATCAGCGCGTTTACACAATTCGTTCAAGCGTGACTTGCGTTTTTTATATTAACACAAAACTTTTTCTCCGTTTCCGACTAAACTTGCACGAGCTAGTCATGTTTTGAGTTTTTCAACCTTCCATGAGTGTGCAACGCTGTCTGGACAACATTTTCCTGCTTCTCCCATCCCTCCTCCATCCTCATGTTTCTGGAAAACTGCTTCTTTATGGGATATGGGCGATGTAATCTATTTAGCTTTGAAGATGTTTATTGCAGCGTTATAGGATTGTGCCCTACGGAAAAACGCCAAATGATTTCTTGTATCGTTGCGGTTTTCCAAACATAGTAATGACAATAATTGTGATATGAATGTGTCGACTGTTTCCAAATAATACTGATTGAATTATTTTTGATCCAATCAAATGATGTTTGACTCAAGTAATGGGATTACTTGATTCATGGAAAGGTTGCTTTTGGAATATGAACGTCTGCTATGAAATTCATGGAAATACTATTTCATCTATTCCCATATTACTTTAATTTTCCTAATTATTGGAGGACTGATTGAATTTCAGTTATGATCTTATGGTATAAAATAGCATAAAACCTCATGCTAATCTCACTCAATCTCCATACTGTATTTCATTTCGCCCGTTCAGCATGGACTGGGATTGGGATCGTCGATTGAGAAGGCGTAGAAACGAAAAATCCAAATTCACCCAAAATTCACTAAATCTTCCAGCCAGCACGAACTCCTACGCCATTAAAGCAATATGGCGATCAATAGGAAACACGCTACCTTTCCTTCCATTATTGTACACGTGGACGGGGAAGATCTTACCAAAATTCCTGCCAATTATTCAGCCTGGTGGGTCATTCACGTTGAATTAATCCGTCGAAAAACATCTGTCAGATAAGTGTCATGAGTGAAGCAAAAAACAAAACAAGTGTGTGAAGCTAAACCAGCAGCAAAACACCATCATCATGCGAACACCGTTCCCTTAACAACAATGATTATCCTTGTGCCTTCGCCAGGACTGTTGTTGGCTTTCATGAAGCGAGGCCATTTCTGGAATTCAAAAAGAGCAAGAAGAAAAAGAAGGAATCCGTTGAGCATTTTAAGATCAGGTGAACCACGAATTAAGCTTTACGACCGTCGCCATGTTTACAAGAATTACAATGCTCATGTTTGATTGCAAATTTTGCACCACCGGGAATGAATAAGCTTAAAAGGTCGTCGAACATTCGTATCCAGTTCGCTAACCTACACTCGGATTTGTGTTTTGCTGGCAGCTGTAAATGTCACACTTGAAGATAAAAATGGAAACACATGTACGTAGTTTGTGACACCAAACTGTGACTGTAATTAGTTTCGGACTCTTCCGACATTCTTCTTCGGAAAGTTTTAAAAATCCTTGTCGTGGTTATTTTTCCCCATGATTTATGAAACACTGATGTAATCAACGGAAAACAGAATGAATTTTCACGAGGCTTCCCCCGCCCCACACTTAAAATATTTCCAATCATTTAGACGTCACACTTATTGCTGCCGGTTCACTTGCAGCCATGATCGGTCGGTCGTTTTCGTTTTTTGGGAGGGTGAAGCAGGCGCGAGACGATATTTGTATATGAATAGATCCTCGTGCCGGTTGTCAAAACAGATCATCTCGCACATATTGTCCTACAATCACACAGCTTGCCATTAAAGTCGCCAAAAACGACGAGAATCAAAACAACTACGAGGAACCAAAGGAGACTCAGTAATTGAAACAACTAGGTTGCTGGGATCACGGAAGTGGAATTAGATAGGAAACCAGGAAGTGTAAGTCAAATGTATGCCGAGAGACGCGTTTGGGTTTGCCAACAAAAATTGTGTTTGGACAACGGATATCCAATTCCATTATGTTACTTGGGCTCAAATGGAGCAAAGCTTATACATTACTCATTGAGTTATTTCACCGGAAAATTTGTACAGAAAGCCCAAATCATCTTTGAAAATCAGCAGCAAGTAAACGGTCCAATAATCAACATTATTCATGGATTTCCCGTTTGTGCTGCAATATTGTCAGTTTCTAACTACTAAAACCAATTCAAATTTTAATTTCCTCAACAAAAGAACTTTTTTGGGCACATTATTTTTTTCGTCCAGCTGAACGAAGCAGAAATTTGTTCCCGATAATAAGCTTTATTTTATTCAGTTGGTCCATGCGTTGTGTTTCCAGGTCGACTTTGATACGGTCACACCAGTACGGTGAAGGGTGTTGAGCAATAGTTTACAGTCTGCCGACCAGGAGATCCGGACAAAGTGATCCAAATAACCCTTAAATAAACAACAAACTTTAATGTGCTGGGGGAGCCAAGCTGTTTTGTCCTTAGGTTAATTAACAAGGAAATAATTCAGGAAGCCAGTTTGTGAGGTATCAAATAAACTGGAAAAGTTTTCAGGTCGACCGAGAAAACGGAAATGTGATCCCAGCGCCGGGATGGACTTAATTTCTGTGCTTCTCCAGTAAATTTTTGCCAATTAATCTTGTCCGATGTTTGGCTGTACTTGCCGAGAAATAATTAATCCGCCGAAGAAGCCACATTCAAGTGATTACCAACGTGTGTTTGCGAATTAGGCTCCTTCCACTGCCAGCCAATTCTATACTTTCAGCAAGTCTTTGCTGCGCGTGATCGGCCGACTATGATATTAGGCACCGTAAATCAAAACAATAACAACAAAATAATAGTTTGATAGTACCATTAGTAGTATTGGTAGTAGTATTAGTAGCATCAGAATTAGTGTTGGATGCTTTGGTTCACATTGGCTGCAATCAATGAACACTTTTGACCCAGATGATGCCTGGGGATATCGAAATGCACCAGGTGCATCTTATCGATAGCAAAACCGATATTTATTTGCTACCATTATACCCAACACTTCTGTTTGACAAAATCGACTCTTAATTAAATCTTGGTAAGTTATCTTCAGTGTTCGCTGAAAACAAAGCTAGTTCTGGCTCTATCCTAGGCCAGTGACAATCGAAACATGTTTCATTCATGCGCAATGCTGGCTAGATGCATTCCTATTTTCGAACGCGAAAAAATGTTGCGCATGGTCCGAAAGAGTCGATGGCCGTCGGCGAAAAATGATGGCTCACTTGCACCGTTATTTCAATTTATCTGAATTCCAATCCGAAGTCCTAGGTTCAAGTTGGCCATTGTTCACGACCTCTTCTCGGCGAGTGTTTGCACGTCACACATGGACAAAAGAGGTCTCGTAACCAGCAGCCCATTTCGCATTTGTCTGTGTGCCTGTACAATTTTCTCTCAGTATTTTAACGAGTTAAAACGAAGGCATCAATCAGCGGACGGGCAGTTTGTCAAAATGTTTCTTGGGAAGTAAATCAATTCGGTCTAATGATTGATAGCCATAGATTGGTTCGTCAAGATAAGTAAAATATTTCCGCTCTGATATTTGGACAGACACATTTCACCAAAAATTTGGCTACTTATGGCATTTTGTTTTAAACAATTGAAAGTGCACGATAACAGCCAGAAAAGAGAGAAAACATGGGTCATATTTAGATTATCAGTACACTCCTAGCTATTCCCAAACAAATTCGTAGGTTAGTTTACTAGTTTCCTTTCCTTTTAGGTAATCTTTACGACGCAATATGTCACCAAGTGATACGTTTGATGACATTTGTTTTGTCCACATTCATATTTTTCAATGGAAAATTACGCGCAGTTTCGTCCCGATACTTGAAAAATGATCGAAAATGGCATTCACCGACGCTTTCTCTTATGACCTGCTACCGGGCGGTGATTGACATTGCTTGTAAAAATGAAAAGCTCAACGTGAATTTGCAGTGTTTTCGTCCGCAAATCCGAAGCTCGTAGGATTCCTTAATCGCGGATGCATAAAGTGAAACACGTATTGGACAACCATATTCCCAAACACATTGCCATATTGTTATGGTGTTAAAATTCGGAGCAAAAATTCGCAAATAAACCTGAAAATCAACTAAAGTACGTCCCAAATGAAAACCCGAAATGAGTTGTCCAAGTAATTCACTACGATTGGATGCATTTGCAAACCAGAAAACAAACACGCCCATGGTTATGCTGTATAACCACACAGTCGTCATTAAGAATACACTAAGAGCTGATGGAGAGACAAAAACGAGCATTCTTCTTGATACCAAAATCTGCCATTACAAACTAGTAACGCTAGGCAGTCCGCAGTGTTATCATCAATTCATATCCATTCGCGCAAATTCTGTAAGCAACCTGAAGGGCAGATACTCAACTTTCCCATGACCAAAGGACTCGGTCGTGATGAGAACAAAAACTGCACACTAAATGATTTGACGATGAAACATTTATGATATTGCACGCGAGATCATCAGGGTTCAGTGATGCAGTTTTGGCCATACACAGAATAGTAGAACAGTTGCATGATCGGGTATGTGCGTGGACTTGTTTATCACGGAAATGAGTGACAGAAAAGGAAACGTACTTTATCAAGTAACTGTTTTGTATAGGAGGAGTCAGGTTGTCCCTATGAAAAGCTCCTGACAAGCATTTCAGTGTTGTTAGATGATGTATATGACGAAGAGATAACTGGGCACACAGCTGCAACAGGATAAGCACTGAAGAGGCCAAGAAAATAATTTGATATCGTTTGACAAGAGACCGGGAAACGAGACATGAGATGGATAGATTCATTGGGGTAAAACGCACAAAGATAATTGCACGTACAGTGGAATTTGGAACGCGACACGTAAAACGAAAGACTTAATTAGTGCTAAAATGCGCTTTGCATGCCGTGACCATGTGAGATTATGATTCAAATTCAAACCAAGGTAATTGTGAATGATATAATGGTAATAACACAGCGTTGTTGGTAGATGCAATGCGCTAACGTTCCGACTACCGTGGATAGTCTTTCTCAATCAAGTGTTTTGATTGTAAAACTTGCCTTGAGAAAGACTAGCCACGGTAGTTGAAACATTAGCGCATTACATCTGCCAACAGCGCTGTTATTAACATTATATCATTCACAATTAAAACTAATACATGGTGCGTCGGTTTTTCGATACACTCCTCACATCATTTGGTCCTGATATTTTTAAACGAAGGTAGTTTTTTAAACCACATGTACTGAAGTGCAGGAATCCGTAATGGCAAAGCGTTCTCTGCGCTTCATGAGTCGAAATACAGTGTCTGCATAGTAATGGGAAATAAGACAGATTGCACTATTCATAATCTTTTGTAAGTTGTATGATCCCATTTTGGCAAGCCAAAAATAAAGCCTTTAATAAAACGACAGTTCAAATTTTACATCTGCTTGCTTCTTAAGGAGCATATGGTCTAGGGTTGGGATAAATGATACATATTATTATAAAAAGGAATAATACAAGACGTTGGATAACTCCTAAGATACACGTGACAGGAGATGAGATGGTGCCATTGTAACGGATAAATTGTTGTGATTCGCGGAAACAGTCATTCAGGGGTAATTAAGAGCAGGTTCTACGCCTAAATGGGGGGGTGAAAGCCAATCGTTCTAGCCGACGCAACGGAGAACGTCGTTCGGTCAAGGAAGCCGATCCTAACTCCATCGTTCTTGTCGACTAATGCCAAAGACATGTAGTGTCAAAATGGACCTGGGGGATCGATAAACAAAATGAAGGGAAGCCGGAACGTTTAAGAATGATCCAATATTTACGAGCGTTAATTTTTCAAAGCTATTGGAGTGCGGACATTAAGATGGAACTAAAAGAAACTCCTCCTGGGGATGTGCGTTAAGGCATCAATCCATAAAGGATGAAAGAATTAACGTCAAGGAGATCAAAATCACTAGAAAACAGGCACATGAAAGCGTTGGCATAGTTCACCAGGGGTCCTAGAAGTTCAGCTAGAAAGTTTTGATAGCTGTCATGCGGGAATTTGGGTGAGAAGCATACAGCGGCTAGCGAAATTGACCGAAATTTAACCATACACTTAGGTTTACATCCAACGATAGAGGAGTTAATATGAGCAATTAAATAGTTAGAAACAGACTTGGCTTGTAAAACTTATAGACTGTTAACAAATGAAATGATAATGCCTCTCCAGCCGTGTTTGAAACAGGACGATCAGTGTAATGCCCGGTAAAACGGCTAGGTTCAGCTGTTTCATCATGGAAGACGCCGCGACTTCAGGCTTGTTACAACTAAATGGCCCTCAGTTGCGGTTAGACAACACCGGAAGTTACTTAACAGGGAAAGTGTTTTATTGATCATCAACCGTAAACACACTGCATCGGCAGGTCATTTATGAGCGAGGAAAGACCAGGCGGCTCTGTGATTTCGCGAAAATTCCTTCCTATTTGCCCCTCACTTTTCAACCAAAAGAAAACAGTCAGTTAGATGGAGTCGTTCCTCCGAAGGATTTCAGCACCTCTCGGAATACCTTGTCGTGGATTGTTTTACTGAAACAACCAACTTTTGCAGTCCAAGTCGAAAACAAAATGGCAGATTGGAGAATGCACAAACGGTTGTGTGATAAATTCCGAAGCTGTTGAAGCGGCAGGGTCCCGCCAAAGCCAACGCTTTGCCAAAGATGATACTGCCGGAAGCACAATGGACAATCTTGATAAAAATTTATAAATTTATAATCATGAATAAATCAACGACAGTTTATTCAGGTAAAATAGGTTTGCCAGCAGCAGACTCCCGGTGGTCGTGTACAAGAAGGACGCAATTTTAATCGATCATGAACACGGAGCATACTATGGGCAATTGATAAAACTTCCGAGAAGCATATATGACCATGGCTGGAGCAAATGACTTGGTAAAGTAACCTAAGGGTGCATTGGCGGGATTGTACAAATGGCCTACATTGAAACGCAAATTCATTTAAACTTGTCTGCTTTTAAATTCTCCTCAGTTGGTGAGCTGTGGTTTCTGTAGCATTCTTGGGTGTCAATAATATTTAATTGTCTGCTACATGGGAAATAACTTAAATAAATGAAGCATTCCCCTGTACAACTGTTCAAAACGTGCAGGGAACAAAAGCCCTAGGAAAGGCTTGTCGTGTTAAATCAGTAGTGCACTTCTTTCTTCATTTTACCATCTCCAGTTTTGTTATCCAATCATGCAGAAAAAACTGTTACCGACCCCAGGCTCAAATGTCAAGAATAAAAGTTGGCCATTTATATAATTAGCTAAAAATTAATAAAATGGTACGTGAGAAAATAGACAAATACAAATTGTAAATGGAAGGCCTATTTAGTTGGTGATTTCACATCATATTAAACTCGTGACTAGGTTTACACTTTGTGACTAAGTGCAGATTTCAGTGCATTAATTTAAGTGAGTAAAATCAACTGCACTATCTTCACATTAATTGGAAGAATCCGGCGTAACCGCAGCAAAAACCAGATCACCTGCGAAATTCAAAGCTTCCGTCATCAGAGTACCAGTTTCCAGAATTACAGGCCTATTCTCTTGAATTTGGCATGATTCTGATCACCTTGTTTAGGGTGAAGTTGCCTGTGTGCGCAAGAAGTTTGCTTTGATTCAGTTTGTACAACCGCTAATCTTGCATGTGATCGCCATGGTTTCCGTTGCTACCTCGCAGAACGGGTAAAACTGTGAGACAGAAATTTGTCGATCATGAGTCCGAAGGACCAGAGAAAAGCACAGTATGAAAATAAAACCTCATGTGTTCCTCATATTTTGCCCCAAATGTGTTATTTTTGATTTCTCCAGAAAAATATCTGTTATTTTCCTAGAAAACCGTTTTAGTCTAGTTCTAAAAGTTCTAAAAGCAAAGAATTACTGGACTTTACACTTATCTCAGTAATTTTCTTCAACTTTGCAAGGACACCCCAACGCAATTCAAGTGTCAGGGACAACGTAACCTAAAGAGCGTTCTCTAGGCAGGACAAAATCCGTACTTCCGCTAAACCGAAAGAGTGCAAATCGTTTACAGTTCTTCCTATTTGTTTCTTGTTTGGCAATGAAAACTTCATGGAATATTTGTGCCAAAGCTTGGTTTCCAAGTGACTTTAGTATCAAGCTCCCAATGTAGATAGCATTTTCGGTATGGTTTAAAGTATGCGCACTGTCAACCTTTCGTTTTACGCCTCTTTCTGGAGATTACTCTCCCGTGAGACCACACAAATGTGTCGAACTTTTGAGTAAAAATTCAAATAATTATCCCCAAAATGGGACTAAAACTGTGCACAAAATTGATGATGGACGCAGTGTGACCTGAGAAATGTAAAAGTGTTAGAAACCGAAAAACGTATGAACGTCATTGTTAATGCAATTCATTGTCAGTCTCAGACTAGTAATAATTGATCAAACATCGGTGCTGTTTCGTTGGTCAACAAACGCAGCCATGCGATAAACACTGGATGGCTTTCGAACTGACTGATATAAAGTTCATTTAGAGAAAGGCAAAACGCAAAACTGAATAAACGCTTAGGAAACAAATGGAAACACGAAAACTATGGGCTCTTGATTGGCAGACCACCATTTGTTTCACATCTTTCTCCTTTACTTTGGAATATCCATTATCTTTTAATTCCTTTATTGATGAAATAACAATGTGCATCATTTTTAGGGAAGGGGAAAGCAGCCTACAGATGACTGCGAAGTGGGGAGGTTGACCGGCAGTGGGAGGATTCGAACCCGCAGCCTTCACGTTCAAATGCCACGACCTTAGCCGTTTGGCCATCGCCAGCCCACATGGACATGAAATAGGTTTCACCTTATTGTCCGGTATGGAAAAATTCACTGATTTGTCCTTCCAACGTCACATTCAATCGTAGGTCTAAAAGTTCGCGGCAAGTTCCGCTGGGAAACGTAATTTGTAAACTTGTTGTTGAAGTGGACTTCGAGAGATAAACACTGACATTTCGATGAATTTGTTTAATTTCTTTATTCCAACCTCTTAATTTCGATTAATACCCTCAAGTTATGAGGTCACCGATTGTAATCGGTCAACAGAGTCACTTACGTTTAATTCTCTTGCTAACCAGTACCGCCGTGAAAGATAGACCTTAGACTAATGCTAATAAACCTTCACTCATCATTGGTCATTAATTATGTTGTGAACTCTTAAATGGGATATGCAAAACGTTTGGGGTTGCCGCGTTTTACATTTCCGCAGCCTTCATCCAAGTGATCTTGGACAAGATTACTGACCTCGGGGGCGTCTCATCTGACAAATCAACCCCAGCCACACTTCCGCGTTGCTTTAATTTCACCAAATCTGATGTCAGCGTACTCCAAGAATTGTTCGAAATTTTACTTAGAACACGCTGGCTAAACTTCGAATTTCGCCGGTTTTTGAATATCAAATGTATTTTGTCTATGTGTGTACGCAACATCTTATCTGGGACCTTTTCAGCAATGGGGCCATCGTTAACACAAGTGAATGAGAGGAATCACCCAACAGGCTGCCGCTGATCATCCTACAGCCTTAAGATAGTGATCCTTACGACGACTTGCGTTCACATCCAATCGTGTCATTTCCCATCAAGAAAACTGAGATAGTCTGCCTGAATCTCCTTAAACAAATCCCGCGATTATAGAAGTGATGTTTTTAAAGCTGATGATGCCTGGCAGGTGCATAACAAATGACCAATTCTTGAACAACATTAATTTGTCCTTTTGAGTCCCCATTTTGACGTCTATGCGATTAGCCTCCTCCCCGGCAAATAGCCTGGACCTCAAAACAACTTTATTGCAGTGCAAAAGTGAATTCATCAAATGAAACTCTGAAAAATTTTCGTCAACACCAGGGACTATCCCATTTGTTTCGGGAATCTGAAAATATTTCCTAGGAATTGTTTTAAAGCCATGGTAATATTGGACTATTAACCATGGGGTTGCTTTGTCTCGTTCAACTGACTTCAGCAATTTAGTTGATGATGACCAAAATAAAAAGGACCTTTTTCTAACATCAGTCACTTCGCATTCAGTCCTTTGTGATCCGCTCACCGTTACTATCTCTAATCAGTCAATAATCTTGTGACCAACCCTTTGATTCAAGGTCTCTGTAGCAGTGAAACTAAACATTTGACACTTTGATTAACTTCGAAATTTCTGTAGGTTTATTATGGCTGTCCGTGTTCAGTAAATCAGTTTCCAGTATATAGAAACTTAGGTTCCCCTACCGTGACAAATTTTTGGCTGTTAGTTCCAACCATCTGACATCTATTGGCATGCATTTCTAAGGTTCTGTTCCATTCATTGCGAATAGCCATCGGAGTGCACCACAAATGCTCGCAGTCCTGGTGAAATGAGTGGGAAAATCCGAGGCCTAAACATGGCATTTGTGATCGCCTAAAACTGTTGAGGGTCGCTGATCCACAAATGGGTACAACGGGCTCCTAATTCTGTGTGAATGGTCTGTATCATACACAGGTTTGTCAGTCATCGCCACCGACGATATAGGGTTCGGCAGATGTCTGCAGAATGCTCAACTGCCGAATTTGGGATGCGCGAAGTCCAGTTCTACGGGCTCCTAGTAAACACAGCTGTTGTTTCCCAATTCATCCTGTTGCCCCCAACTCCGTGACAGCCGTTGAAACGTGGCAGTTTCTCCCGCTCGTAACTCATTGGTCCTATGAGCCGGTTCCTTTTTTCGACGGAGATTTTATCAAGGTATCATTCATTTTGTCGGTTTCGTGTAAAACATACTGGCCCAGAATGATTTGCAATGGGCAGTAATGAGGTCAGGACTACTGAACAACATCTTCGGAATAACAGAAGTCCGGAATTGAGTAGATGTGACTTGTGAAAGGTTTTCAGCTGATGAGATGTTGTACTTAATTCTCCTGTTTTTGCATTTTTCCCTGTCATTCTACATTGTACCAAAATCACCAAGCTTACGAGTGATGAATTTTGGTGATTTTCGAAACGAAAATACTTAAAAAATCCCTCTTAAACAACTTCTACTTCGGTGTATTACTGTAATTTATTATCCTCGTATCACAGATATCATGATTCTTTTTATCCTAATTGTTCTGTTATGGACGTCAGACTTTGACAGGTTTTAAGAAAAAATGAATTGCGCCTGTTTGCTGCTACCCGATTAGAGCATCTTCCCGTGCCCAATTTGATTCGCATTGTCGCCAGTTCCTTTTTGTCGATCGAAATTCTGTGCGTCTTCTGCGTTGCTAATTTTCTGTCTCAGCCAAATGAATCCAGGTCGATACTTGCTGAATGAGGCAGTTATCTATCCAACGCATAAACAAACGTGAAACGGTTCGTGTCTAAGCTAAATGTCTTGCACGGTTATCAGCATTTGTCTCCTATGTTAAATTTCACTGCAAGCCGGCACGTGGACACGAACCTGCCCACTGAGATGAAATGAGGTCTGCTCACTCAGCAGATTTCGATGGGACAAATTCGATTTTCTGAACTAAGATCCATGCAGAACCTTTGTGCAATTTTTTTCCGCTGGGTGGTCCCCTCCTATAACGTTTTGTTTCGTTTTAATTCCGGCGGAGGACCACAACAGATTTAAATCTCATAGGTCAGGCTTGTCACGGAGACTGATCGCAGTGGGCATTGACAGTCGTTCGATGTCCTTTTGGTCCCAGCTTGTCGTTGCCTTGCAACAGACCACTATAGTCTGCCAACATTGGCCGCAGTCACGTAAGGTTAGTCAACTGAGATGCTCAGTTCTAAAGTAAAATAGCTTCCAACATCCATATTCCAGTTTCTCATACCAAAGAGACTCTGTTTGAGTTCTGTCTACAAATCGTGTGGTTCTTTAGCTTCCTTGTGACCAGACAGATCTCATGAACTGAACGACGATAATGATGAGAATGGAACGCCGAAATTTCGTCAACTATTCAGGGTTTATGAGGCTAAGGGATTCCTTGTTGAGCCGCAGAAGAATGTGCCAACTGGCTGTCCGCTTGCTTTTGTGTTTCATATGATTAAGTGGACGAAAATTTTACAGTCTTCCATGGAAAGTTGCCCCTAAGAACCTTCAAAACAATCTGATTCGGCGGAATTCTTGCGCACAGCAAATATTAATAACAAGACTCCGGTTTTCTGCACATCGGTTCATCGATGCGCTGATACAGTAAGATTTATCATATTCGCTTTTAGGCGTTTATTTGAAAAAGCTGCTATGTCGGGCTCCTCTACTTGCGCAAGGAACTCAGAGGTCAGAATTAAAGACTTAACATGAAAGTGACGAAAGTTGTCATGCCTGATTAAACCCAGAGTAAACGGTTGGACTTGGAATTTTTAATCATTGACTTCTCGAAATTACGGATCTTATTCCGTTACCTCACTCCGATTTGTTGCACTCACCACAACTGAAGCAAAAAGTATTTTGAAAACTAAATGTGACCATCGATTCTTTATGAAACGAGTCCTGCGTACAGGTATTTGAAAAGAAACTAAAATCAGTTAGCTAAACAAGGTACTGCTAAGTTCAATAACGAACGTGACAAGCTCTGGTCAGTAGTGAAAGCACATGAACGACCTATGCCTGCGGGAGGAACGGAATGCGTCAAGTGTAGCACATCACACTTCATAACTTTTTCGGAGACATGCAAGCTTAGCGAGCAAGGTTCACTTAGAGTCCCACGTACCAAGGGACTCACCTGCTTAGTTCACTTAGACGGGAAATCAGTTGTGCAGTTGGCCGGAGAGGATTCACTAAACTTCTATCTACTACATCTAATAACTTCATTTTGGACATTTTTTAAATGCAGTTTGCAGACAAGTTGGTAAAAGCTGTTGATTTTGTTTTCGCTGATAACTCTGGCAGTCAAAACTCAGGTAATTTACCGAAATAGAAGCCCGTCAAATTTTGTTATATTTGCGTTTGATTAAACCCGGGATTTTTGTAAAAACGACCGGTGGTTGCTTTCGCTCCGTAGCTCTGAGCAAGCAAAGTTCAAAGTTGTTTAAAACTATCAGTTCGCAAGTTCGATAACAGAATTCTGCTTAAGACAGTTACCAGAGTAGGTGGAATTCGATGAATAATCACTGTCAATAAAAAAGCAATATATTTTTTTGCAGGAACTCTACCATCCTTACAGTTATTTATTCTTGCTTGCAAACGGAACACATTTAATTTGCATTAATCGTGCAGATCGATTAGAAAAGACAATCAATCTGCTGTTGTCTACTGTCCCACATTGAACCAAATCACTCCGTTTTTTCGATAATGATTTCCCTCCACACTGGCAACGACGTGTGACTTTTCCTTTTTTTAATCGGATTCTCACCGTTCTTTCGGTTTAGTGTTTGCAGCAATACCATGCACTTCTGTGTTGTTCGTTTGTGCACGAAAGGAGTTTTCATCGTCGATTATTGGAACAGCAAGTTAGAAAGTGAGATCTAATTTGAACTAGAGAGCCGGAAACGTGGTGTTTTGAAGTACGTTTCCGTTTGACGCGTATGCCCGATTGTATTTCCGATTTTAGTAAACATCGGATGAGTAATAATTGTTCAGACGTTTGGACAAAACGATAACCAGTCCCCTTTTTAGAGAGAACTACGAAAAAGACATTCGGAGAAAAATGAAACTTATTATCATAAAGCAAGTGGTTTTTAGTTGTGCATGCGTTCTGGTCACTAAATTTTTAGACAATCAAAACAAAGTTAGGCCCATTCGCCTCCAATGAACTTAAAAGCTTTCAAATAATTTCCAAATGGATTTTTATGATCAAGTTAATACGTATCTTGCGATAGTTTGAGTTGCTTGCGGGAATGCATCTTTGAAGATTTTCCGCGTTCGTTTCGTTAACCTATCACCTTGTCCTTCCCTAATTTCGATTGAGACAGTTCATTAGCCTGTTTATCCCCGAAAACTTTTATTCTGATCGAACTGTAAATGGTCATCTGACCACATTTTTCATTCAGTCATCTGTCAGTCTGGTACATTCTTAGATGCATCACCCATCGATAAGCAGCTACCTACCGAACTGCCTTAAACATCCAAACGTCCCACCTTTGTCTTCTTCCTAAGAATCCCCAAGTTGTTTGCTAGTCACTTTCGTCGGCTTGCGCTTGTGTTATCTTGTTTGCAAGTTAGTTTCCCCAGTTCGTGTCTGTGAAAGAGCAGACTGTCAATTATTCAATACATTGTTCCTGTCAGCACGATCTTGGATTCTGATTTCTTTGGGCTTTGTGATCAAGCACGGGTGAATTATCCGATCATTCAGGTTCAACCTGCCAACCTGATACGAGTACTCAGAAGTGATTTGCTAGTTCGGTCCAGTTCGAATGACAGGATTGCCTTCTCCGCATTCGTTTAAAGATTTACTTGGTTTCAGTTAATGTAAAGCACTCTAATGAGAGACTGAAATCAATGTGATTAGTCTTTCGTTTATGTACGTAATGTTCTTTCCTGGATAAAACTTGGTTCAATAAATGGAACAAACTGCTTATTATACTAACCGCGGAGAGGAAACCATGGTAAACATTCCATTTTTGCATCACGAAAAGTCTGAGCCCAGTTCATCGATTTCGATGACTAAAGCACCATGTAGTTTCTTACAACTGATATTTTGTCATGGAACTTGTTGTAGAAGGGTCAACCAGAATTTGTTTCAAAACACCCTAAAATTGCAAGCTGACCGAGCTACGCTCAGACAGAACAGCTCAGGTCATTCTTCAGGAGAATGCCTACCGCAGGTGAACAAACTCGTGCTTGACTGTAAAATCCAGAGTACGTCCTGTTTTCTGCCCAAACTGACGGACCTATAGTGATAGGTAGCCGAAAGTCAAACAACATTGTCAGAATTGTCACTCACATAGTGACATTTTCCTGGGGCCAAAGTAAATGTTTCTCGCCATACTAGTAATCTGCTTATTTGTGTAGAACATTTCGAATCATACGCTTGCACAGCTTACAATTACTTCACGTGAAGCACACTTTTGTGTAGGCAGTACAATAAAAGCTATAAATCGAGCAAATGTTAGGACAGAGGACACGATGTGTAGCAGGAGTACATGGATGGAACAGTAGCTCATCCAAGTATTTTAAAGTTTACAATGTTAGTTGCATTTTTGCTATTTTCGTTTCTCAACTCGTGTTTTGCTTCAGCGTGACAGATTGAGAAACCCTCAGATAGCAATTCACGGACAGTTACATGAATATATTTGTCCAGGTTAACAAGCACGCAAGATATTACAATACTGTTCAAGTAAATGTACAAATCGGTTTGTTCATTAAGTAAGTAGGTAATTGGTTCGTCAGTGTGCCATTTACTAATATATGGATTTGTCATTTAGTTATTTAGTCAAGTTGTTGAGTAGTTGGCTGCTTGGTCACACCTTAGAGACTACATTTTTCGTTGGAATTATTTCTTTGAGGCCCGTTCGGTGCATGCAAATTATACAGAACAGTTTTACGGTGCTCCAGGATTTCACGTGGTAAGTTAAGCATGATATTATGTGGTGAACTACAATTAAATTTTTCTCTAGGACCTCACTTCCAGTTTATTTTGATACAGTCGTCACTGGCCACATGCACGAGAGTCAGCAATCTAAGTAAAACGAAATGCACCATGCAGATTAACTCCAAATTCTACAGACTCAAGTGCCTTAGTTCTGCCATATACACATCAAATCATAGATTATCTGTACAGATTTTAGAAAAATTCGTTCATGTTTGTCTTGCCTCAAATGTGTGCATTTCTTTTTTGACATCAAATTTTTATTTGCCCCTATGTTACCTGTTTCCAAATATTGCTTTTTATGAACCTTTGTCATCGTGAGCAACTTGCTACGTCCCGACCTGGCGAACACAGGTCACCCATTCATTAATTGGCTTTTTTCAGCTTTGCCACCTTCAGATCATGTTGCATTTCCAATCCAGTCGGCAATAAATCGTAGAGCTCAGTTGTATTTGAATGTGGTTTTATCGATTCGGCAAAAGGACGATATATTGTCTTTTTTTACCTCTGAATATTGGTGCTGCACTTTTAACCAAACTCGGATGGGACTGCATTGATGAGCCAATTCATCTGGTCAAATAGTAAAATCCACTCATGGATTTGCAGCGAATAGACTTTGTCAGGAAAGCTCTCAATTAGTCGACATCCCATGTGCCTCCGGGAAATCTTCAAAAAGGCCCATCTCCGAACCGTATGAAATTGGAATGAGGTCAAAGAGGAATTGGGTGTCAAAAAGTGTTTGGGCACTTTTTTGGTTCACGTAATGTAGTCGATCGAAGTACACGGGGATAGCGGGGAAGCGTCAGAAGACAACCAGGGAACTCAAAGTATCGATTAAAAGCAAAATTAATAACATGTTCCTCTTCTTTCTCTTCTCTCAAGCACTGCCCCAATTCTTTGTGCTTAGAAAACAGTTCTGGTTAACATCATTCAAGATAACAAAATGTCAGTTTTTATCTGATACCGCCAATTTTTTAATGTCAAACAGTTGAAATAGTATGCCATATTTTCAAATAGTCGGTCGACGAATGCTGTTTTTTCAAATGTGACAGAAAAACAATTTCGTCTTCTTTCTTTCCATCCAGAAAAGTAATGTCAAACAACAAGTCTTTGGGTTTGGTTCATTAGTGCAAAGGAATCTCGATAGCTCCATCAAATCGGTTCAAGAAGTTTGGCAGGAGTAAGCACAGTCAACAAAACTCCTCGATTTTTGCATTTAAACCAACGATTCAAAACTCGTTTGGTTTCCTTGGCTGTAGTTTGATCTTTCGATTAATGCAATCTGACAGAACTTAGGATTGTAAATTTCGTTTTTGGCACTTACCAGAATTCCGCCGCAGCTTCCAAACCCAGTTTCATCTGTTCTCGGGGAGGAGGAAGTTGAATGACTTCAGCAATCAACCCCCATATTTATTGCAATTCTGTGCTTGGCCTCCGAATTTCTCAGCAGGTTCGAGAATGGGTGTCTCGGGCTTTTAGCTGACTGTTTGTCCTGAACGTTTCTAGAAGTGCTCCCACGGGACCGATCTCTTAAATAGTCTCTACCTAGGATTTCCCATGCACTGCCTTCTCGGAACGGAGGTGTTCCTAGTAAATTGCCACGAAAAAGGCGAATTCCCGATACCCTCCACCGGGTTGACTGATCATTGATAATCAGTCTAGGAGAGTTGGTTAGACCCAGATACCAAACCAACCAGAGGCGGCTCACGAGGCACACGACTGTGTGCCCATCGTTATCGGTGGTGAAGGAATGTACTAGGTACCCAGGATGTCTAGCCTCATCCGAACTGAACAACCAGTCAGAGGCTCCCAGTGAGTGGCCCCACCTTTAGATCGTCCTGCTGTTGTGTGGGTGTGACGATTTTGTCAGAGGTTCTGGGTACGGTCTCCTGCGCCGATCTTCCACCTTGGTTTGGACAACTGGGTAGTATCAGGCCCGATGGGTGGCCGGTGATGTAGAGACGGGGAATAGAGGAACTGGTGTTTGCAATGAAATTTGAGCACTGTTTCTCTTTTTTTTCGCTCAGTGTTTCCATCCTTCGCCATGATTCCGATGACAGAATATATGTACTCAGATTCGTGTAAAATGTATGTGTATATAATCCTCTACTTGACATCGGTCTAAGGATTTTCAATAACCCATGACTAGCCTAGCGGCGGAATTCAATAACCTTATCCTTTCTGATACACTATAAGCCTTTTCTTTCTAGTACCACTTGTGCTTCTACCGGCTAAGTCCGCAGCCACAAGGCTCTAATAAACAGTCACTTACGAAGCGTCAGTGTCAATCTCCTGCAGTTTCCACCAACTCTTACACATTGAGAAGCAAAGTAGGTTTCCGTCCAACTTCGGTACTGACGGCATAGTTTCGTTCTAAGTTAGGGTGAGGAAATACCATTTTACAACAGAAACCGTCGTTTTGTGAACTGTATGTCGATAGAACTGGAACTGACCTCTGTGCAAACATCCCCATATATGATGCTCCTCGCCTGCGTAAGCCCAGAAAGTGTCATCGGGACGCCAGTTTTTGTGGTCCTATGGATTCATAAACAAAAACATAAATAATTCATGTGTCCAGTTTATTTAAGAGCTTTTATTAGTGCAAAACTAGACAAGATCAAAATGCAAATTGAATTCAGCTATTTCTGGTTTGCTTCTCAGTGGCTTCCGAGCATTTGTATCAAGTTTGACTCTAAATAATGACGAGATTGTAGGCATTGGAAATCGATCACAAAACAAATTAGTGAGGGGGAAGAGGTAACCAGAATCCTTCGGGTTGGGAAACACGAGGGTGGGAGGAGGGATCATATCCATCGACATCAAAATAACCTCTTTAAATCATTTCACACTACATGGTGTTTGAGATAGCAAAGCTAGTCGGTCATAATGGTGTTGAATTTCCCTTTCCAAACTTATTTCTGGCAGAGTCTTCTTCAGGATCACTTCGAAATTGGATGCATTTTTGCGTTGAAGATATCAAAAGCAGCAACAACTGATGGTGTCAGTGGCGTTCATATGTCGCTTTTTGTTCGCTGCGGCCGAGGATGAACCCGCTAGCCCAAATTCGAAATGTTTCATTAATCTCGCCGGCTGGTGATGAATAGTCTGCGATCTAAAAGCCACGCTCACTAATCAAGGGCCTTGAGTACAGTCGTTAATTTTTGAACATACGAATCACATATTTAGTGTACCTTCTGATTGAATTTTTCCAAACATTGCCGACCTCACTTCGTCTTGCTTAATTTGCATGGGGTTATTAGCTTTGCTCCGAATAGCATTACCGACAGTCGTGCCCTCTGAAAACGGATACATTTTGATCGAACGGAGGAAAATAATATGTTCATCTAAAAACAAAATTCTGTAACCGGTGCACAAACAAACAATAAATGAATACCTTATATTTATCGGAAAATAAAACAGTCGAGAGTCAAGATAAATAGGTTAAAAATACATCCGACACGGATGCATGGGACGAGCAATCAAAGCTGTCACGGAATAATCGCTGTCAAAATCTATGTGGTTGTTACTAGTGAATGGGTCAGTTCATCTTACCGCCGCATTTTGGATCTCTCCAGCATGGTAGACGGAACAGTTCAAACTGTTCCTCTTGATATATCACATTAGCCTAATATAACCAACAAGTATTTATGCAATGAAAGTATTCGCGGACAGAGTAATCATATTTTAAACCTGCAAGTGCTAGAAACTGTGGTCATACTACACACGCAGGTAACGAACGCGGTCCAAATCCTTTGCTGATTTTCACGAATTAAGTTATGATAATGTTTTTCTCCTTCGTTTGCCCTCAATACTTTGCAACTGACCTGAATTTTGTGCACATATCAACCCCCAGTGAGACATGAACCTTCACCGCCAAATCAATAAATCGGTCAAAGTGTGCGTTCTGTACTGTTTCCATCTGCACACATGGTCGTTAATGCCGACACCCAGGCACCACTATCTAGTTCTATTGCTAACAGATGAAACAAACAATTTTTTGGTGGATGAGTGTAAAAAGTGCCAGGTATGGTTTGTTGAGCAGAATCGTGTGCTATGGTCTACTTACCATATCGACCAAGTTGTATTCGAAATCATCAGGAAAGTTGGATTTTTTCAATCAGCTATCCGGTAAAATTGGTTCGTCAGATGATAATAATAGCATGTGCAATAGATTACAACCTCAATAGTGTTTATTACCATCTATGGGGGTAGGGTGAGCACATTTTTATCATCGGATAAGCAGAAAATGCTGCAGTCCTCCTTTGAAAACCTTTACATTCTGACGGTCAGCAAAACGGAAGGAAGTAAAACCCGAAAAACAATTTGTTTTTAGTTAGTTTGATGTCTCATTTATAATACTTCTTCTGACCAAGATAAGTCGAAAAAGCAGGTGGTGAAATTTGCAAGATAAAACAGCCAGACCATTGGCGCAGACTGTCTATAAAAACTAGCAAACGACTCCTGGAACAGTGTGCATGTCGCCTGATTGCTTTCGTTGCAAACAGCATGAGCTACCCTCATTACTGCATTTCTGCTAGCAATGGTATGATCGAAGCTAATGCGATCGCCTATGACAGAAATTAACTAAAAGTGGTTCACATTTGGTGAAATATTAAGGGAAAAAAGGAGTAACATTGCAACCTGTAATTTCGCTCCTATATTTGAGCAAAAACATTCCAACAGACCCGCACACAATGCTTAGTGGCTCCTACTAACGACCGCAAATGAACGACGCAAAGCGACGAAATTATAAGGACAGAAAAACTGATTGTCTGCAGTCAATAGAAAATACGCAAAAACGACATGCTGAAAGAACAGGGCAACGTTGAGCGTGAAACAACCACAATAGTTTGGTTTTTACCATGCGAGAATCGCAAGTTCCAAGCAACAAACTCCCCCTAGGGGTTTTGATTCCAGTGCCAATTTTTAGTTCGATTAGGATTGTATAGACACATCTATAATTTTTGTTTTGAATACAAATGAGTTACCACTCCTCGATTTCAAGTCATAGTTTCAGGTTGCCCACTTCAATGCAGCACGCATGAGAAATTTAAAAATTTCTCATTTTGATGCGCCATTTCTCCAGCAGTTCTCATTTTATCCGAAACTTCGGTTTCACGAACCATTGCGTACAACTTTCCAGAAACTAGAAGGTCTATGTTTCTTTTCCAACTTGCTTTTAGTAATAGTTGAATTTTCTATTTGGTGCAATTAACAGCTAATTTCTTTGAACTTACTTCATTTGACCGTTTTTAACAATTGCTAACTACTGAATTCCCGAAACTGATCATTCGTCTCTTTGCAATTGACTTATTGATCTGTATGACTGAAGACCTCCGTGATCAGCAACAAAACTTGTCCGTACAGTGAATGGCTATATTGCTGGCATGGTCAGCAGGATTGTGAAACCTAAACCAAAACCAACACGATTAGTCGTCAAACCCATGGATGCTCAGCTGGTTATTTGGATGCTAGACCCACTGATTGATCTGCTAACTGATTGACTAACTCACTGATCGATAGACTGGTTGACTGATTGTTCGATTGATCGACTGACCAACGGATTGCATGTCTGACTAGACTGTTAAATGATTGGTCGCCCGGTCGGTTAGTTAGTTGACTGGTTGATCCATTGATTTGGCTCGTCACTTGGGTATCAGCCAACGAGACCGGATTGCTTTATTCTAATTTCTAGGTCTTTTATTGAACACTTACAGATGCGCCAAAATTTGGTCATAGGCAGGAGTCGGAATGTAAGATCATCCACGGTAACTTACTGGTAGTCAAATATGTGTGTTTTAATGAATGCCGTAGGAGAGTACGCGCATAGACACAAGAGGAAATGAGACACGAAATAACGTTCTATTTTGGAAACTATTATATTTGGCTAAAGTTTGCTCGGTTGGCTGAAAGATGAACGCCGACCATCAGAAGTGCAGCTACATTTCACATTTTTTGTTTCTGCATTCCCTCCCAGGAATGTGAAATAGGTTTATCCTAAAATCATGATCACATTCGGATTTTCTTCTCCAAGGTTTAAAGTACGTTCAATTTCTAACATATCGCTTCGTGTACTCAAAAAGTGAAACTTTTATCGCAGTTGCTTCCGTCGTATACTTCATAAGCACCAACGCTTTAAGGATACAAATGACTAAATTGGAATTTTCAATCGGAAGGATAACCGAAGCAAATCTTGATGTCGTATCTTGCTATTTCCCGCAAGGCTGTCAGTGCCCAGCTGAATTGTTACAAGTTACCTTCCCTAAATATGATTTGTATGTCACGGACATAGGACTGATCGCAACACCCCATTTACTTTTGTTCAGCCGTAAATGATTCCTTCGCAGTGACATTCTGTTTCGCATGGGACGCGAGTACGACGGTGGTCTCGCGTTACTTTGTCAAGTGATCGTGAGCAAAGAACAATAACAATGCGTACGAAACGGTGTTTTCGAACTGGAGTTAATTTTCCTGATTGAATATCCCTTTTACTTCGTGAATGAAGTTCTTTGTTTTTTTTATCCAAACTCTCTTGTCTCCCGTTTGGGGCATTAATTACTGCCACTGGTGTACGAGCCAAATGTTTCCATCCCCGGCTCCAGCTAAGGCCCCGAGGACCAGCTGGTGCTGCCTTGCAGATTAGTTCCTCTGATCGAGAGTCTGACGTTAACTGGCTTTCCCGATAGGAAGTCCCGGTAGTTTGACCACTGTTTCATTCACAAGGGAGTACATATTCCGATAAACAAATGGTATTGTTGAGTAGATGAAAAAGTTGTCGGCAGTGGTGAACCACAATTGGACATGGTCTTCTGAAGCATTCCCGTTATTTCTAGTGTAAATTTTTATTGATACTTTGCTGGTACAAAGACCTAAATTATATGCATACAGGCAGAATAAACATAGCAAATTTATCGTGGATGGAGAAACAGTAGAATAAACTGGAACATCATGTTTGCAGTGACTCTAAAACCGACTTGATAATTTGCTTTCCTGGGCAGAATCGAATCAGCCTAAAACGTTTCCTTTTTCAATGGTGTCGGTTACTTGAAATGGTTTTATATGTATTCTACCATTTTTGTACAAAGATCAATCGAAGATCAGCTTCATACTGGCAATGGTCAGTCAAAAATTTCACTGCTTTCTCTCTTGAATAAACACATCTGTCTGTGAAATCATGGTACCCGCACCGCTCATTCGGCCATGCAAATTTGGCACCAGCTCCAACGAAGTTTGTCTGTCACTCAAGTGCTTTATCGTTGACTTTACCCAAACTACCATCACTCGGCAAACGTTCTCAACAATTCTGACCCCAGTGCTTGAGTAGAAGTTAGTCGCAAAAACCTGAAGTGATGACAAATCGACTGCGCCTAAGAAAAAAAGGGCCAAGCAGAACCCAAAGGTACCAATACGAATTTGCTACTTGTAAAACAAATCTCCACCAACCTGATAATGAATGAATAAAGCTTAGAGTGTTTCTCTTCGAAAATACCAATCTGATAAACGGAGCACTGCATTATATGTTATTTCATGGTAGCTCAGTGGGAAAAATCAATAAATCTGTTTTGTTTTATTCATGTTTGTTTGCATTTCTGTCTGTGTGAGCACATTTGGAATTTCCGTTCACCCCTGGACTTAGGATAAATTGGACGAATCTGTGCGAATCAGAGATTGAAAATTGTCTTCTCAACAGGACTGCTTAAATAATGAACGATTGCGCCCTCGTCCCTGTTCATTTTGTGTCCGAGGAGAAACATTAACATACGACCAGTTTGTTAGTGAACCAAGCCCCCGTATGAAACCGGCACTCGTCGGCCAGCTTACCATGCAAAATGCAACTAAACAGAGCTGCGTGAATAATTTCGGATGTGTAACATTCTACCGGTAAACGGTCGAATGACTAGGAGCTGTGCGAATAAGAGAAAGCCTGCGGTGATTTATTCAGTCCAGGCGAATTCCATGTTGGACTGATGAATTTAATCACCCCATTTCTAAAATGATTACCCGCTAACCGATTTCCAGCTTGAACCTGTTCCCAAACTAGATGCAAAGAACATTTGAACTCAGCAAAATAAGATAGCTAATTTTATTAAATTATTCTTCTGATTTAGCTTTTAAAATGGCTAGTTTCACACGTCACAAAATAATACAGCTCTAAACAAGCTCAATTTCACTGTAAGTCAAAGTAACCATGGCGATAGTTTTTTCATACCGAATGAAAAAGTGTCGATGTACCCTATTGTTCCAATGTGCGTGACCCACTTTGTCCCTGCCGCACGTTGTCAGTCTCCAAGTTCTTATTTCAAAGCGACTTTGGTTCAAATGCCTTTGTTTCTTAACGTTGAACTAAATAACCAAAATTTGCCTGACTTGCGTTACTAGGAAAACAAATAATCTCCCGACCAAATATCACTAATGCGCTCAAAAATTAGTGCTCCAATGCTTTCGCCCTGCTGTGTTTGAATTTGTACAATTGTCAAAGAATTCAGCAAAGGGCAACTAAATTTTCTTGGGTAATCGAAAATCATGAGCTGATTGCATTTTCTTGTGGTAGTTGAGAGAAAATGACAGAGAAAGGAACAATACCAGCAAAAACTTTTCAAATCAGACTGATGATCCTTGAAGGTTTTTGAGCAGATGTTCGCAGTCGGAAAGCTCTTATTTTCTAATGTGGAATTTGAAGAAATACTGAGCCAGTTTCGACCATTTATTAGCGGATGCTTCTGGATTGTAACCGATTTGGAAAAGAGGTGCTAATTGCGCTGCAAAAACTAGGCTTTTTCCGCGGACGTACACTGGTGATGGTGCACGGTGAAAAGTGGGTATTGTGACATGTGACTACAATTTGATGTCATGGTGGAATAGATAATGAGGTGCTTGTCGCTATTCTAATTTTACTCTGACAAAGAAAGGGAAAGAAAAACAGTCGTTTCGTCGTTAATCAGCATCTGGCCACCTTCCGGCACACTCTGATTGTCGCCTCGTAGCTCCGCATTGTTTTGCGCATCCAAGACCTGGGTTGAAGTATCCTTGCACTGTATTCGGAACTACTGACAAGCTTACTCAACCCCAAGCCGCGAGGCGCTGAGCAAAGCATATGCCGAACGTTGACGAAACATCCTGTTTACTGAGGACCATTGAGTAGTTTCCCTGTACGTCAACGGATTCTGGTTACGGTGTTTAGCCGGTGAGAACCGTGTTCGAGTTCTACAGAACCTCACATGATAGTATATGCAATGGAAAAGTGACTGACTATAAACAGGTCCGCTTTCAAATGTCGGTTGTGAAAACTCTCAGCAACTCCGGGGCAAACCAGACGACGTTTGCCACTACCGCAACTTTCTATATATTTCACTAAACCGGTCTGCATAATCCCACTTAACAAAATGCAAAGAAAGCTATTTTCTGATAGTTGATAGGCGCCAAAGGCGTCTTTCATGGCTCACTCCCGAATTTTAAAGACACGAAACCATAGCTATCTTTCGGCAGAAGAAAAAGAAATATTTCTTTTTTCCTGAAAACTTCTGCCCATGCTGCTCGTTGGACAAATAAATTTTTCTCAAAAAGGGCATCGTTTTGAACTAAGTTATTCAGCTTATAATGTCCATTCCCAGTCATCTGAGATTTCGTTGGCTTCAGTGTATACCTTGACAACTGCTATTTAAACCATCTACCACTTGAAGTTATTTTTTGTTGGTTCTCTCGTTAGCTTGGAGATTTCTTTTCTTCACGAGGACATAGACGACTTGTTTTGCAAACAAATTCTCTCGTGTGAACTTTGTACTTTGTTGATAAAAGGTTTCCTCACAGCCATTTTTACACGCCGGTGCCCATCTCGGACAAAATGCTTCCGCTGAAGGAATTATGCCTTGTAAATTCCTATTAGCTACTGGAATTTGTTCTCATCAAGGTGCTTGCACAAGTGCCCACTAAATGAACATTGTTTAAAATTCAAGGCCGGTTTCTAACTGGAAACTTACGTTTCACAGATGATTATTTAAATATAAAGGTCAACACATCCGGCAGAAATGCACCGCAGATACGCAAATTCCAGAAATCTAACAGTCCTTTTTTAAATGTGATAGCTGCTTTTAGTGCGCGAATGGGCTCACCAAACTGAGAGGTGAAGTGACATTTTTGTTTTCTTAGAAAGTTCAGATTTTGCAGGACGGATGTAAATCTGAGCAGCAGCTAACTCTAACGGGACTCAAATCCACGCTTGGACGATAGCCCGCCTTTCGTTTAGCGCAGCCGCTATCAGAAGGACTTAGAGTTCAAGCCGATCACTTCACTTGAAGCATAAAGTGTCCACCCTGTCAAATTGCCAAATCACATCGAATTCACTGCAGTAAACCGTCGGTATGTTCAACCCAAGTGGGTTTTCTAGTTCATCATTCAGGGTCCAGCGGCTGCAACTTACTGAAATGTTCCCGAATGAAATCCTATTTGTCAAATTCGATTGGTTTTGACTGCTAGTCGACACATGAAATCCCGGTCATCTGACGCGCGGTAGGTTTGGAGTAAATCACACAAAATGCAAACAAGATTAAAATGCACGAGTTTTGTTCTGAATGGTTATCAATGGAAGAGCCACAAACCAAATCAGTTTCAAATAACGTGGTTATATTTTTCCGAGAAAACAACTTGCATTCAAAGAAGCAAAAGAGCGATGCTTTACCCTCCCGAGAAAGCTAAAACCTTAACTTGTTTCTTTGTCAGTGAAAGTTACCTACATGATTGCCCACTAAATAGTAGGTACCATCTGTAATCGTTTCCATATCTACTCGTGCGCCAAAAAATTATATTATCAAGAACTAAATAACAAGATCTAGGAAATATTTGTGCTCTTACTTGGTTTTGCGTTCTCCACTAAAGAGCTAGTAACGCGCGTCCTCTTCCGAATGGTCGATACCAATAGACGGCTGCCAGGTGCAGAAATTGACCGTTGGTCGGGAATTTGAATGCACAGCTTTCAGGGAAAAATGCACGATGTTTACCACTTGAACACCGCTGATGTTTTCACTATTCGTGTGCATCTCAGATGTTGGTCGACCAACATTTACCTGTCCCATCTAGCGTTTATGAACTGAAAGAGTCTTCGCGACTGTATCAAACTCTAAATTTAAGTCACTTGTGTAATGTTAATTCCTTCGAAATCATTTGTCCAGTATGTGTATACTAACGTCAACATAATTTATTATGAAAGTGGTGCTTCTTGTGTGGTAAATATTCTTGTCCAGCAAGGATGCTGAACTAACTATTGAAGAAAGAAAAAGTTATATGATCCATGTTACAAATAGACTATGACGCTAAGCGATTGCACTTGTAGTAGAACCTGGACCATTAACGAAGAATGCCCAGTCAAAATTCCTATTCGCTTGGGGAGTAGTTTGTCAAATGTTAGCACTGCCCGGTAGGGCACGCTCATCTCTGAAGGAATTATACAAGCCAATGACCAGTGCAAATCAAAGCAATGAAAGTCCAAGAGGTAAAACACCGCTTGTTAGGAAGAAAAGGAGAAACTGGTCATATAGAAAAATGTTTAAATAAAAAGTTCACCCTGGTGCCGTGTCTTTGTTCTAAGTTCTGATCCCAAAGGATCAATAAAAGTGCGTTCCTGTTTCCACAAGGGTCGTTCTGAAATTATTCACTTGATCCATTCTCATCTTTAGTAATTCACGTGCGGTTAGAATGACAACATAAACTACAGAATCTGTAAACACAATGGTGATCTGGCCACAGGGGAGGTGGTACTTCAATTCGTTGCACCGAAATCACTCCAGGAATCCACCGTGGACGGCCTGGACAATATTTCTCTTGCTCTTACATACATATATACATATATGCATATATATATATGTATACACAAAGACAACTATGATAGCAGGTTAGTGAACGATGTTCGTTCTCGTAGATCAGGTTCAACAGGATGACATTGGTTTGTTCGCTGAGCTGGGCAATTTGATTGCAAACGTTTCATCACCTATCGGGGTGACTTCGTCAATGCTCACTGCCGTTTTTCCCACATTGCATTTCTGGTTTGCGCGACGTGGATCACGTTCATGCGCAACCCGAATTTTGACTCCCCAAAAGTTAAAAACCGCGTTTCAGTCCAAAATGATAGCAGTTTTTCATCATCGCTGTCATGCAACTGGGATACCGGTTTCAGTCTTGCCAACAAAATGTTCAACAGATTTTATGACCGGGGAAATCATGGGCATAAAACAAAATGGCTATTTCAATTCTTTTTATCATACAGTTTTAAAATTAGTCAATTTCTCATCTTTTGTAAAAGCAATTTGTGGAGACGGGGCTTAGCTTTGCTCAAGTATGGCAGTCTCATTTAAATCACTAGAGCTGTAAACGCCCAGGGAATCAATTTGAAAAATCACAACGATCTTTGCGGTTAGTAAATACCAACATTCGGAACGGGAAAACATGACCACAAGTTTAGTTCCCCATGGATACGGCACGCCATATCCGCCAATACATTTTAGTTTGCAGGATCTTGCGTAATGATGTCCGGGTAAGCTTTTATGGATTGCTGAGTTGAGTTGCATTTTACTGTTTGCAACTAACTGCTGGTGAATGCTCACAGTGTGCATGTCCACGATTCAAAACCTCAAATAAAATCGGACAACATTTGTTTGTTCCGTCGTTAACAATAGTTGATTTTGACGATTGAGTCGGTTAAACAAAAATAGTCTCCGCGTATTAATATTCCTTTCAAAAAGGTTGTCTCAAATTTGGCTAACAACTTCCGGGACTTCAAATTTAACGTGACCCGCACAACTAATGAAAATAGTTTACTACCCATCTATGAAGAGAAAAACAATAAAGTTGCACAATAAAATCTTCATGTCCGGTCAGTGAGAACGAACGTTGCTCCGAGTGTTTCATACAAGCGAAACCATGAACAACAAATTGACGAAGAATCTCATTTCAGTCGGTTATATTTATTTTAGTACAATAGTGCTTTACTGAAGCTTGGTGATAAGACAAAAAATGAGTGATGAGCGTTTGCGAATTCGGGAATTAAGACGGTGAGTAGTTTGCTTACCGGATTTAAAACCAGTCTGTTTGTGATCGTTTTGGCCGGAAGAAAATTGATCTTCTAAAAAGCACATGGTAATTGCAAAGAGCAGTTTTAAAGCTTGGCCTTTCACGTTTCCAAATTAACCGGGAAGCTTCAGAGTATCCCAGTTAGTATTGAGTTTTTGCGTCACTCAAAATCACTGTGGACAATGAAAATAATTCCACTTCAGTCGGATGTGTGTATTTTTACATGCAGATTTTTATTTTTATTTATAATTTATTTATTTATTTATTATAATTTATAATAATTTCTCACGGTACTCTCAATATCTTCAAATATGACAAAGATGCTTGGTCGGCTTATGAGAAATTTGTCCTTCTCAGTCAACCTCTATTGCCATGAAAGTAGGCTGGTTTGAAGCGCTAACTTTTTTCTGAGTTGAGTAAACTAGTTAAACTGATGCGCAAATGAGCACGTCGAAAATGTTCAACATATTTCCAACTTTTGGTCCTGTAATATAAAGTAGGCTCACGCTGCTAACCAATTTGTAAACTTAGCAGAGGAATTATACCCATTACCTAGATCTGTACTCCTTCAGAATATATGACCAACGATGCGGACTGCCATCACGCAATATGCATTAAATTGCATTGTTTTTTCCAGTTGCGGATGGCTAAAAGAGGTGGGTGTTCTCATCCCGTTTGTCAGACCACCGATAGTTTCAAATATTCAGTCATGATATTGCATTGACTGACCATTGCGGTAAAACCTCAGGATTAGTTTCACGCGATAAATAGCGAATGCTTGGCTACCAGTTGAGTTGTTTTCCGCTGATAAATCAGTGACAGTGTTGCATTCATCGTCACTCATTCTAATTCCTTCACGGTCATGCTCCGGTATTACAACGTAAATCCTATTTCCTTAAGCACAACCTCGTTCTCAGGGGAGGCACATGTAACTGAAATAACTCAGCAATTCGAAAGCAAAATTATTCCGCATCTGCGTGAGCGGTTTGACCTGTATTCACCTTCTCTGTTAATATTTCTATTTTTCCGCAGTCCAAACCAATTATTCCCAAATGTGTACTCCATGACTGAAAAAGGAGAAACAAATTTCGTGTCTTTCATTTTTTTGATTCCTGTGATATTGAGATCACAAATTTCGTTTTGTTTATCGGGAAAGAGGTCACGGCCCACCAAAGGTTGCCAAGCAAGGGAGGTGATCAATGACAAAATAACGCGAAAACAAGGTTTTTGGGTTGAAATGCTGCGATGTCGACCGCCTGACCATAGCTCATGAAATGCCCACAGAAAGCGTATCTTCAGCTAATCTAAAACGGTTTGTTTGGCGAAGTCATTCGCTGGTTCAGCAGTTTTCCCAGTTAACCGAAATACCAAATCCTCGTGGAATTATATACCGTAATTGTCCATGCTCCCAAATTCAACGAAAAACCAAATGGGTTGAGATTTGTAAAATTAAGTGCAGTTTCAGGCAGCACCACCAAACGTTATTTTCCGAGTTTCAGGAGTTGAGGAGCAAATCATAAGAAATATCCTTCAGAATGATGGATTTTTTCAAACGAAATATACTGGTATGAAAATCCGAAAATTTCCGAACTGTCCGCTTACATGAATGGGTGTTTTACAGCAATTACTGGTAGAGCATAATATGCGCTTTCTTAGCATATTTTACCTCTATTCTGGAAATAGCGCGGATCCAGGCGTCACGCTGTTTGCAGTCAAACATCGTCCACGGACAATTTCCGTGTAGCTCTGGAGTGATGAATGTCCGACCCCGATTTCATCCAACCGGAAGTTCTACTTTGTCAAATCGACGTTTTCGTACCATTTTCCCATCTCCGGGAGCAGTATTCTTTTCGGATTGTTCAGTATATGGTCTGAATTTTCCCCTTTGGCCGAACTAAAGCTTTCAACGAAAGAATGTCGTTCTCTTCCATCGGGTTATTTGACTAGCCCGTCTGTTTCGAATCACTATTATTTGACGTGATTCACACCACCTGTTTGCCTCACAAATGACGGTCGATAAATTTGAGAACTTGGCGTGATGAAAACTGACTTTGGCGAATGTCATTTTGCTTTGCGGAATGCGATTTCTGATGATGAAAGTTAGGTAATCATAAGAGTTGGAGTTACATTCCCATAGACGGAAATGCGAATATATACGCATGAAGCGTTTTTTACGTCATTTTCGGGTATGTTTTATTTGTCTTCAACGCTAGCTGGCATGAAACTTTTGAAAGTTATATCACCGAAAAATACATAATATTGAGGACAGTAAATATGATCCTAATCTCATTGTCAGAAAGCGAAGGAAGGTGGTGTCAACGCTAGTCATGCAATTGTCGGGCCGACTAATTTCAGGTAATACTGCACAACCAATTGATCAGTTAATTTGAAATTGTTAGATTAATTATTTTGCAGTCGATAGATGCAGCATGCTCAAACATCTGTGAACAACACTTGTCTACATATACACTGGCCAACCTAGTGAGCCACTGCATAGTCTCAAGACCACCACCAATCTCAATCAATTTCCTTAGATGACTCTAGTAAATGACAAACCGGTAACTTTTGGACCCACTCTGCAGAAGTTGTCAAAGCAATAAAATGTAGATCTGACTAAATTTATCCCGCTTTCTAACCTTAACAATACCTACCACATTTCGTTTTCCGATAACACTTTGAATGTGACAAGCATGCAAGGAAACAAAAAATGCCAGGTCGATGGGCAAAACGTGCATCCCAGTTGTGGTGGCCGATACACAGAAGTTCTATCTCGAAATTTTCGACCGTTTTACCGTCATCAGGCTCCCCAACTCCTCGGCCGTCTACCCAGTGTTCATATAGCATTAGCGACAAACCATAATTGACGGAGTTCAAAAATAAAATCTATCCAAAACAATTTCGTCGAGTAGACATTCGATAATAATGGACGAATCTTGTCGGAACACATCCGGTTTTTACACTCTGTCTTGCTTTGACCAATTCTGCTTTACAAACAAATTGATTCGGCATCATTGTCTTCAAAAACACATCATGCCGGGAACTGCATTAATCTCCAAAAATATTTGTTAGCTTGATACAGGTTCTCGAATTTGGCGTTTCTCTCGACTCAAAGAGAGTGAACAAATGTTTCACCACTAGTAAAAATTCTTACTTTTGCAAGTGTACAGAAAAAGAAGAACGAAAAACCAAGGAAAATTTAGTTTCAACATAACTTTTCTGAATGGTAAAAAAGCAATCTGTTCAAAACTGGAGATATTTTGATTTTTGGCTCCGGAATCTGTCCATAGAAATGACGGTAGTAGATAGGCTAAATCTTGCGACTCGACCGAGACGTTCTTCGTAAAAAATATTAAACTAAATAACCAAAACATTTCGGTCGACATTCACTGTTTTTCAATGAACTGAAACCGAATAATAACAATGTTTGGACATGAAACCGGAACTCTGCTCAAATTTCCCCTTTACTATCTTAGCTTATCAAAACTTAACTGAGTTAACAGTAGGATTTTGATGCTGAAAATACCTGCATTACGGATGCCTATTTGAGAGAACACAGTGAAATCGACGCCCTTTTTTAAGACACTCTGTCTCCTCAAACTTTTCGAAAATCCGGCTTGAACAGTTTTAATAAAGTGAAATTTTTAAAACAGATGACCTAAGGTTTCCACTTAGTTAAGCTGAGATATGTGCAAGGTTTATGTCACCATCGTTCTAATCACATTTCGATCTTTCAAAAGACGTGCATCTAAAATTGCTAATTTTTCCTCTTCGATTAAATCAACATCAAAAACGTTTGTTCCCCTAACATCGCATCAAACGACGTATTGCCAATATTTCAATAGGTGTGTTGCACTTTTTACACTAAGTATATTTGACATTAGTCATTTTGCTCGTTAGAAATAATTTGTCTGGAATAACTAATCAAAATGAACTGACATCACTCACGGCGGTGAAAATATAATACCCTAAGCTGACAATCTATTCCAATTAATGAAAAATTCCCCTAGTTAACCATGAAGTTTCTATCGCATGCGTGAAATGGAACAGGTAAGTTGAACCACTCTGGAATTCTCCTTGCGAATATCAGTTACTGTTCAACAGAATCGACATATATTCTCACAAATTTGATGCGTTCTAGGTTAACTTCAGGAGGCGACAGGCGCAGCCAAGGAACAGAGGAACCGAACATGCAGGGAATTATAACGGGTAGCCTATAATGTTTGCACATGTAAACAAAACATTGTACCGAGACGCGGCAAAACAATAATATACATTTCATTGTTTGTACAAAACACCATACCACGTAAATGTTTCCTAGGCCTTGCAAGCATCTGGCGCATTTTCTGATAAGGACCGTTTAGTTTTCTTGTACCACTGTTTATCTTTCTTCCAAAAGCCTGGGGTTTCGATCGTTGCAGTGTACCAGTATGTAACTATAAGCCGAATGTGCTTCGAACAATGTATGGAAAAGTCGTTTTTTGAATACAAATTTTATAAAATTATTATAATATTAACTGCTTTTTCATTTCGGAGGCCAACATCCATGGAACGCTTAAAAGTGTTATCACCATAACTACTGAGTGTGCAGCATAAAATAATGCCCCAGGACCTTTGTGTAGGAAATTTCTTTTTTACGGAATTCCGATTGTTGACCTTGCTGTTCGACTTGTGAACGTTTCATCGCCAGCCGAAGTGACGTCATCCGCGCTTGTGAGCAGTTCGTTTCTCTTTTATCTAAAGGTTTGCTGTTAGTTTTCATAGAGGCCCTCTTTGACGACCCTGAACGTCCAAACGGTAACGCGGTTTCCTTCTGGACATCAGCCAACTAGGCGGCTGACTCTGGACGAACTCAAAATTACCAACAATCCGAGCTATAACCGAAGCTGATTGTCAGAATAACTGAGAATGCAGACCTTGTCAGAGAAACAACGCCCGTGATAAAGATCATGTGTTCAACTAATTGAGGAAAACTTAAGCAAAAATATTGCACCGAAATTCTGAAAAAATGTCATTACGCGTCACAGACTTTCAGTTGAATAAGGATTTGGACGAAACATGCACTAGGCAGGGATCCTTATGAGATCCGCCAATGCACGCCATGTGCTTCGTCTTATCAGATTTTCTAAACAATCGAGCCTGTGTTCCTAGATTCAGTTGGTGGGATTCAGTGATAACAGTGCAAGCAAGTTTGTGTGTATCATCGAGGATGTGTGTATGAGAAAACCGGAAGCAGCGCATTGACTTCAGTAGGTCAACAATGATTGAAAGACTACTACTACCACGATTTCCGCTGATTCCGCAGTTCGTCCAATTCTTGCTCTGTGGTTGGCAGTTGCAGGACACAGGGTCAGGCTAACGCTAGTTTGTGGGGATCCAAACCGGAAAATTGGCCAAAACTAATCATGTTTTAGTTAAAAATCCCTCCGAATGTTTCCTCTATCCAAGGAACCATCAGAAGTGCGTGTAATTTTTTGCAATACTCCATTTAAATTAATCATCAGAAGCATGGAAATCCTTCTTATGTCTCAGTCCACGTAAGAATTCTGAGGGTGGTACACATGGTTTCCTGCACTTTCATGCTCGCACAACCGGAAAAATACGTAAAACATTGAGAATAGTCGAAATTTCCGTACCAAAGTCGACTCCGATTTGTGCCAACTAACTAGATTTAAGCTATGGAGTTGGAGAACAGAATTTCAACAATATCGTACAAAATAAGCAAATTCTTGTCCAAGAGTGTTTTGATAGTAAGCGATTAACCGTGTGAACACCACCTCAAAACGGCCCTAACATTTTCCGCGAAAAAGCTTTTGTGTTACAAAACGATACACCGATCCGAAAATATGTTTTGACATAATCTTCAAAAGACACTTTATGAGATCAAGTTGCAATTTACTTTTTCTTCAAAAGATCGCGGTAAATCGAACATTACCTGAGCAACGTTAATCTTCAAGGCGTGAATCAATACAAAATATGACATGTTATCGTTGTTAAGGACGCCAGATAATCTTCGGTGAAATTTCGTTTACGATAATCATTGCAGGACGACAAAAATTGTGAAGTTTCCTCAACGACGTTTTTGAAAACAAAATGCACGCAAACTTTCGTGAAATGCTCGTCGAATATCTCGTAAAGAAAAGGCATAAATAAAAGGATTGATACTGGAGTTCATGAATCCAAGCCACGTGAACAAAGGAAATATAATATAGTCGTGCTGCCTGATAAAAGATGGTTTGATGCTTTTGATGGTGTTGTAAATGAAGAATGGCAACCAGCAACAAATAAATGTACCCATGATAACTCCCAGCGTTTTGGCAGCACGCTTCTCCTGTGAAAAACGCTTTAAACGTTTCTTTAGGTGATACAAGCGTTTCTTTTTGTCTGACTGAGCAGCTACGTAAGGTTCTGCATCGGCTTGTTCTGCCGAACTATCGTCACTGGCACTGTGATCATTCACTAGTGACCGGTTTCGATTCAAGTAGAATGAACAACATCTTATGCCGGGCGGTTTACTCCTCCGCGATTTCGGAATTCTTGCAAACCGCACATGTCTTTTGATAGTGGGTGAGAGGGTGGCTTTGATTTCTCCCCCCTCCTGTTCTTGATTAAAAGGTTGAACAGTTTCTAGTGCCCCCGGCGATGATGCATCACTATCACCAGTTGAATCGTTATTCCTAGTCGACAAGTCCGATAGGCATGCTGCACCGCTGTTGGTGGAAGGAGTCAACATTTGACAACTGGAATGTGATTTCTGAATGCCACAACCTCGATGGACACGTAGCACCACGCGCTCGCCGTTCGACTTTCCGCCGACTACTGTGGTTCCTCGTTTCAGGCTTTCCATTACCCTAGTGGCAGTTTGGTAGATCTTCCAATATACGAACACCATGACAACCAACGGAATGTGAAACGACACACACGATGAAAGGAACAAGTAAAGTTGATCTTCGGGGAAGGTACACTCACTAGTTACGTCAACTTCAGTGCCGTTTCCATGAAATGCATTGTCCTTATTAACGTTATAATAACGCCACCAGACTATTGCCGGAAAAGAAATGAAAGCAGACAGAACCCATGCTAAAGCAATCATGATCAGTGCGCGAGAATGAGTCATTCTGGTATGGTAGTTGAAAGGATCGGAAATAGCAATATATCGTTCCACAGAAATTACGCACAAATTTAATATGGATGCTGTTGAACTGAGCACATCAAAGGCGTGCCAAAGGTCACACCAATCTTGACCGTAAGGCCAGGGCACATGGTACTTCCGTTGGTCATCTGTTAGGTAACTCATTTCGGCGGAATTGTGAAACTCAATAATCGCAAATGGCATGACAACAGTCCCCAGAAGCAAGTCAGCGGCTGCCAGGGAGGCAATAAAAGAATTGGTCACATTTTGACGAAGTTTCGTTTTCACAAAAATTGCACACATTACAAGGCAGTTGCCCACAATGGTAATGGATGTCAACAGACACAAAAAACTCACAATAATATTGATGCTCATGTTGCTGATGAATGCTGTCGTGTAACTTCCATTCATTGCGACAATGATGCAATCAACCTGGTAAAATCTCCCGGCACTCAGTCAGTCATAATTCCAAAGTAGGTTCATTAAAATGAACAGCTACATAGTAAACTAATGGGGAATGTGCGAAATGTCGGACAGTACAGATGTTAGTAGCCCGATTTCTGATTGGTTTGTTATTCAACCAATTGGAAGAAAGTAGCTGATTTGCACACAATTGAAATATATCGAATGCATGTACAGGAGTACCAATCAGTCCTTTGTGCTGTTTATAACTGACTCCATTATTCATGAGTAATGAGGATCATAGTACTGATAACAAATGTTACCAACGAGAAGCTAACAATTTCCATCTAATGGAGACAATTTCGCACCTGTTAAGGCAAGTGCAGTTGACTGGTTCTAGTATCAGCAGGTCATAGGACACACTGAACGTAAACCAGCAGTTTTTACTTGGCTACGAAGTACTGTAAGTGGGCACTACAACCGACGACTAATTTTTGGTTCCCGTAAAAATTTATTTCACTCTACAAATTTCCCATATGGCAATTAATAAGACAACGAAAACAATAAGCGATTTATGCTACTCATCCTTTTTTTGTCAGCCGAACTGCACCCCCCACAATTCGTTTATGAATACAAATGCACCGTCGTTGAAATCAGATGCTCACCCTGAAATTTTTCATCTGCTTTCTTTACACTTAGCATGCTGTGCAATATGACAGGTGAATAGATGCTTTTGTCAAGGTAAACGTCCGTTTAAAACTATGAGCCTGCTAGTGTTGAAATGACTGTTCTTCGGAGCGCCTGCTTCTGACTGTAGAATAGACGCCAAATAAATGTAAACCAGGGAATGCGCGAAACCATAGAAATCATTGGCAGTGCGTGTTAATTGCAATCTCAAGATGAATGAGTATGTGTGGAACAGTACGGGAATCCATCACTTGGAGGCCGGCTGTTTTTTGCGTCGAGATATATTGCCTGTAGATTCCTATGGTGAATTTGTGAACCATGGTGCAGTGCTGACTTGTGACAAGGCGGTAACAGACAATGCTGATAGCTCAGCAGTTGCGATGTTCGACTAAACTTTACGTGGTAATATTCGAAGCGAGAGAGACACACTCTTGACGATTCCTAACAAGGATAAGTTAATTGCCAAACTCCACCGCTATTTCTACGCATTTCATGACTTCAGTGTTCTTTAGTGTCCATTCAATACTCAAAACGGCATATCCCGATAAGCAGTCAACTAAGCCTACAAAGTTCACATTTCCAAAGAGATGCTTAATTTTTCACACTCATAGTGTCAGATGCTTCATTAAGTAGGTCACTAACTGTGAACGATGCGAGTGAATATTCTGAGGCAAGCTTTGGATTTTACCGCTGGAGATATATATGGCCCCAAACACTCGTGTAATGAACACAATTCGGTTGATTAGGTTGAGATGAAGGTCTGGTCTTCTTATTTGTTTTCCTGAAGCAATCAAAACCAGACATTTCAAAGGCGAGTTTCTCCTGGTTCAAATTTTTAGAGTGCAGATTAACACTATCAATGAACTTTGGGTCAATATGAACATTCCAGTGCTGAATTAAAACTTTACATCAAAGACATTGATCAGGGCAAGTTGAAGGTGGTAATAAATGATCGATTTTGGATTGTTAGTAGTAGCAATCTGCGTCCCGTTTACTTCAGTCGAGTGCGTTGCAACACGTTGGGTCCGGTTCACAAGATGGTTAATCTTCTCAATGGCGCGTTTCCATGATCGATGTAGTAAGAACCAAACAGGAACTCGGTGAATCCCGGGTACAGGGTTGACCTAAAGATTTAAATGAACGGTGGAGTCCGACAGACACTCATCCAAGAGCGGAAAATATGAACTTCAATATGCGACTTGAATGTAGTTGTGAACCATGTGTAGAGAAAATTCTCTTGCATTATTCGAGTGAGTTTATCTAGTCAAATTTTGTAAACATTTATTATATTCCTTGGATCGTAATAAGAAACGAGGTAAAATAGTAAGACCGCTTCAAAACTTTCCACGATTAATCGTCGATTACTTCGATAGCCAGAGATAGGTAAAATCAAAGTACTTGAAGATTTCGAAATGTGAAAACAGGGTGATCAGAAGTGTGTGCAATCAGCTGACTTTTTGGCTACCTTGAGTGACCACTGTAGAGGCTGACTTATAATAGAAAGGTCAGCCGATTATAAACATATCCGTCTACTCTGTTTTGTTCACATATCAAAACCCTCAGATAACATATCACATCACGCATCATGCTCTGATTGAAGCTGGAATACATTGGGTTCTGATATGGTAGAATCAATATATGTTTGCTCGTTGGGAAAGTAGAAGGTCACACCTGTTTTTGACTCGTATCTTTGCATCGCAGCTTATTCATGTTTTACAAGACAGTTGTCTGTGGTTCTCGGAATATTTGGACTAAGTAAATAATACTGTACACGAGCCCATTACTCCGTAATCAACTCAGCTGCCAACAGCTTAGAGCTGTCATTATGTAAGCAAACTCATAATGCATTGTCCGAACCCCGTACGAACCAGAATGGCCAACAGTATAATTCAACTACGTTCACAGTGCTTCTAAGCAAAATTTTTCATGTAGGAAATTTGTCATCACGATGCTTAAACAGATGTCCTAAGAATCGTTACCGGAATAGGTAAACCCGAGTTCATTTCAGTTTCTTTGTTTCGTGCGCCGGAATTTTGAACCCTCAACCATGCAAATAAAACGGGACGTTCTTGCATGGCTCACCGTGCACTTCAGATTACTTTCATCACGTCACGTGATGCAGATATCCAAAGCCTGTTCTCTGTAACTTGAATAGTACAAGTTGGAAACATCCAACAGTATCCGCCATTTGTCATCTGGAATAATACAACGAATGATAAATGTCGAAAACGCCGGTGTTTGTACTGTCACCGGAGTGTACGAAACACCTTGACAGTTACAACACAGTTAAAATTTCGAAGGGATGTGCAAGCGAATGTGAATATTCTGTGGACAGTGAAGTCAGGGCAATTCCAAACTTTCACTAATGCTTATTTTCCATCATGATCTGAGTACTTTTGCTTTTGCAATTCTTTATTTTTTTACACGGAGAGATCACGTGTTCTGGTCCAGTTCCATTTTCAAATCTCAATACTGTCTAGGAGACTTCATTCCATTTTTTTCCGTCAGCAAACATTTATGGGCTTTGGAGAAGACAGACACAAAATAATATGCACAATCTACTGTAGTTTCATGAAATAATTCACCACGTGATGTCATCTCCCAACTCACCATTAAAAACCATGGAAGCACTGTACGGATGCTTTATCTTTGTTAGGCTCCTTGGATATTCACTGTCGATGATTCCTAGCAAAAATGAAGCAGCTGTACGGTGCTTCCATGGCTTCTTAATGGTCAGCTTGGCGATGATATCACAGTGAATTATTCCATGGAAACATTTAATCTCTTAATACTAACACAATACTGTAATTTGTTTATTTGTTGGGATTCATGATGGGTCATGAACTCTTCTAAGTCTAACAAAATTACGTTCTCAAATATTGGCGAAGATACTTTAAGTCAATCATAAGTTTGAGCATCAGAGAACCGCAAGATCTGTCACTCACATCAACTTTGCTTGGCTACAATTGGTGAAACAACGAGAAAAAGCGTTCAACTGTAGACTTGTAAATGTTGTCTGAACTGTATTTTTTCTATTTAAACCAAATTCGATTGGCCAGCAGTCCGCTACATGTTTACCGGGTTCATTAAATTCAAGAATGCCACACGAATATTACTTGAACCCAAGAAGTTTGAGACTATTGTTGCTTGGATCGTTTGGAATCAGAATTACTGTTTAGTCGGCATATTTGCTCATAATATGATCTCCAAGATAAAAGCATGTGGAGTTATCTCTAGCGTTAGTAGAAAGCATCATCGGCCATTAGATATGCATGCTACCGGATTCGTAGACAAGACAATCGCGATTTTTCCATGTTATCGGTTCACCGACTCTGCTGCGTAACCAATCGGAAACGGCAGTGCGGTAAGTCGCAAATAGCGTATTCATTTGTGCGCAATCTCAACAAACTCTATAAACTCCAGAGTAAATAGAGTTTTTCCATGTGCTTTGTGTTTGAGTGTTGAAATCGTTCAGAAATTAATGTTTCCCATTTAAAATGTCGCGAATTCCGTTCCGAGTTAAAAAGACTCCATCCCAGACCGCGGTTTGATGTTCCTCATAATTCCTACTAGAACGGATTGACGCGTTTGAATTGTTTCCCCACTGTTTCACACTGGGACTTTACATTTTCATCCGTATTCCCCGATCTTTCATATTTTACTTCCTCTAATAGTGAAACTGCATCACTTTCGGACAGTGGGCTCGGCGAATGGCGGACTGGCATTTGGGGAGTTGGATGATGGATGGCATGATACGGATCCACCCACCGCTCGGAAAGTGATCCGAAATAAAGCTGATTGAAAAGGTCCCATTTGTATCAGTTTGTGCAAATGAATTCGGTTTTAGTTGGTTGAATGCGGTGGTCATCATGGAGTAAGTTGCAGCCATTACTTGTTTTTTTTTTTGAATCTCACACATAACACGGGATCATCGAGTCAACTTCCTGTCGATTACGCCTTAATTCTTGCAGCTGAAGTATGAATAAAAGAGTCAAACATGGCAATTACTGCTTAATTGTGTGCACGAATAAAAACGTTGACACCAGGACCAACGAAATCATCATTTGCTACTCGGAGTCAGAGTAAGACAAATTTGGTAACAAAGGTCATACAGTGCACTACTTCGGTGATAGGAATTCGACCGAGCAAGTTAAACCCGGGGCACCGGTGCAGGACCTGTTTCATTGAACCGTATTCGGGTCTGAATTGAAAATGCAAATCTGTTAGTGATTGGACAATTGCAGCAGTGAAGCTGCTATTGTTTATATTTTTCGCTCCCTTAATCGAGCAAAAAGACCACAACGGTTCTTTTGATAAGAACGCGGTCAAATAAACTAATTGGGGATCTTGATTTGGACTGTTAATCGCGATCCTAAAGTCTACTGGCCACTGAAATGCATTTTCGACTCATTTTTGTTGTTTTTGCAATGTTTCCTTGCTATCACAACCATCAGTGCCGTCAGACAGAGGAACAAAGGGGTCATAAGTAGAACACGATTTAATGTCTGCAGTTGAACCACTGTGTCACAATCAACCTAATTTCTCTCGGAAGTGTAGGCCGATGGATAACTGAACACCGACACGAGAACTTCTCCCCAATTTATGTGAGCCCGACGCGACTGGACTGTCAATATTTGAACACTTCACACAAATTTGTTCGCCCCACTGCTCAGGAGCATTTTGTAAAAATCGTATTAGTCACGGTATTCAAAATTCCATGGGTGTGCAAAGCGCTCCCAACGAAATAGAATGTAATTTTGTTTTAGAATTTCTAAAATTATCTCCAACCATCCCCGGTCAGTGAGTGGACTGCATCCGCGACATTACTGAGGAGAAAAAATGAAATTAAACGAAGCACTCTAGGGAATCGCACACTGAATTAGGGAAACTCACTGATGCATGCCTTCTCCTTCACGAGAAAACGTTTCCTATGATGCTTTTTAAAGAAATCTGCGTGATTTTGGCAAATAACTAGCGATGGACTAAAGGGTGACCGACTTATCTTTCGTAACCCCGGAACTCCTCTGAGCAACATGTTACAAACAGAAGAGTTACGGTGCAAATCACTTGCCATAATCGTTGGTTTAACTTCACTAAAATAATGGATTGTTAACAGTTCTTGTTAGTAAACAAACAGCAGTTCAACAGGTAATCAATGTTTTCCATTTGGCCTGTCAAATTTCCCAAATATATTGGATGAAAACGGGCGATAAAAATCGTTATCGAACGAGTTCGGACTCGCTTGTGAGAATTCGCTCAGGTGATTCAAATGATAACGTGAAGAGTGAACCACGGCTTTGTCAGAAAGTGTTCGCGATACACCCTTGCCAGCCACGTAGCCTGTTTGGGCACGTGAGTAGGAATTGCCATCAAGCGGCTAAAACCTGGTAGAAAAAATGGGTAGATGACCATGGTTTCCTGGATCGTTTAGTGTTAAGTCAACCCAAGTCATCATCCAAGAATCAAGCTGAGGTAACAAACAGTTCCGCCTCAGTTCTGATTTCTGTTGCTTTCGTCTTTTCGCCTACGGGTATGGACCACAAAGCAAATTAGCCCTCACAGGTTGTAGTTGGAAAATGTTAACACCGCGCTGTACTGCAAAAACTGTTGGTCTCTGTGCAACAAACTAAAATTCCGTTATCTATGTAATCGGTCCGTCGATTAATACAAGAGCTCGACAAATAAAAGACAATATATTCATCCTTTTGATGTTTCTCCCTAATTTGTATGGCTCACGTAGTCCATTTTATCCGCTTTAAGGCTAAATCACGGAATTTCAACCACTTACAAACCGTCACTTCTTCAAACCAAAGACGGAATATTTTCTCCTTCGGGCCAACTTACGCGGTCATTTCGAATTTCTGGATTCCCAGTTGTCAATTCACCATCGATCCCATGTACTTAGTTACTACAATAAATTTTGTCGGAGTTCTATTTTATAGGTCTGCTTTGTCCATTTGGATTGCTAATGCTGACCAACTTGTTCTATGGAGTCTTAGACTGGTCTACAGCAAGGGACGTAGCAGGATTACTGGATTTTTGTATGTTACCAAAGACCGGTTCTGTCGCGTCGAAGCTGAAAATGCATTGGATCGGGGACTATGCGTTCTGGAAGAAAACGATACCCGTTCATCCTGCACTATTGCAGCTAACGTTGAACAATAATTAGATTCCTCTTGTCACAGGATGAAAGTGGTGATGGCAAACGAACTTTGTTCGACTGTATTCACAGATACTTGTAGACAGAGATTCTGCTAAGTACAATTTGTATTGCGGTCACTAGTTCCGTGTTCTATTCGGATTGGGATTCCTAGTTCCGGGGGGTATTAAGTACTCGTGAATTACCTGGTTTGCGAATTCGCAGAGCTTTTGCGGATTGCTGCATGTGACTCAATATAGCTTGTGTCTCTTCAGTTTCTAAAGATACTATTATATTCTAGTAATTATTGATATAGCGCTTGTTACTAGGCAACAAAACTAAAGTAGATCAAGTTTCATGGACGAAGGGGCGTAAAAATAGATTGTAGGAAAATTATAATTTAATAAGAATGTTCATCTATTAGCCTTTCCACTAAACTTTTTTTTGCAATGAAAATCTAAAATGATATCACGCAGAATTTCTACGACAGTAATGAGGGCTGATATTAAAGGAAAAGTCTTTTCCCCAAACTTTGTGATTTATCATGGTGTACTCAAAAAGTCACAGTCAAACCATTGCTAGTTGGTGTAAAATTCCCGCACCTTCAAACACTGGTTTTATGCCCGCAAAATGAATCGTCTACAAGCCGAGCTTTAATATATTGATACTCTGTGTTTAGTAGAACGAGAATTATCGAGTGCAGGATAGAATGGTCAATAACACAGCACACCTCTCCCGTCTTTTTTTATTCTTTTGTGTTTTTCATCAAGCTAGGTCATGTTTCTGTAACACACCCTTTTGTGCGTTTTCGGCTGGCAGCAATAAATGGAGATCAACTGAACGCCGAGTCATTGTTATTAATTGTTGATGAGCTGGTGCCATTGATGCCTCCCGACCGAAGGCCAACATCCACTTCCAATGAAGAGCATTAGTGTCAATCCACAATGATTTTTTCGTTGCAATTTCATTTTCGATGATCTTCATGAGTCACAAGTTTGTTTAGGTCTCTGCGGAAATGCAAGTTTATACGTAAGCCATTTTGATGCATGACATTCTAATACTTGAATCGTGCTAACAGTACTAATAATCGGACAGTTTGTGCTTATCAGATACTAGACATACAAAATCGAAAATGCCAAGGGATATAGGGAAGGAAAATAAAAACAGGCTCTGCGAGTTGCTAAACGAGAAATAAAAGCTCATTTGACATCACATATTCGCGCACTATATTGCACTTGGATAAGCTTGATAAAACACTCAACACTTTCACTCCGTTCACTTCAGTTAATGTAAGACACCATGGAGGTTCAGACGGGTAACCGACTACCTTACTTTTCAAGAAATCAGGAAACAACAGCTTGTTCCTGACCTGACAATTGCAATCATTTTTGCCAATTATCCCAAGGTCCAATCAATCCTTGGCCACAGTGGTAATTTGGTGTGAGCCATTTATTTTGGCAACTATTTCACTGCGAAAATCCGAAACTCTCTTCACTAGGACAAGCTTTTCTTTGCCAGAGGCAAACACGTCAGATGAACTGTAACGGAAGAATCAAAACGTTTCGAAACACCCAAAGGTTTCTGCGGAAGACATTGCCTACTTATGTGTAACTAACTTACATTCCAGTGGGCATAACTGATACTTGAGTTTAGCTAAGTATTACGATTGCTTGAGAGGCTAAACTGCAATAGTTTTTCAACGGCGCTTTGCATTTCAGTCTTACGGAAAACCGGGAATTTTACTAGCAAGAAGAAATTTGCTATCTGAATTGAAAATCCCGTTCCGTTAGGCGCTGTCAATTTTATCCATATCCGTGAATTTTCCTAATCTGGCACAAAGAACGCAATTTTTTTCTGTCAGGCTGGATTAGGAGTAAAACCGATCAAGAAGCGGCACTCCCGTTAGATTTGCCCCCTAGTTATTTCTTGCCAAACACTCGTCGCAGACTTTTACCTCGGAGTATGAGTTTGATTTAGCCACGACGGTTTTGCTCAAACTTCGCTAACCAGCCACGCAACTTGAATTAAGTGAGTAAACAAATACCCTGATTGCATTTCACTTAGGAATTGCAGAAAATTTTGTTCGTTCCCACTATGTCAATTACCCATTTTGGGAATATTTGTAGGCATCTGAGCCGTCAAACGCGATCGAGGATGTCTTTGTTACATTTTTACCATGACTTACGTTTGTCGCAGTTTTCCATTACCGGAAATTTATTAAGACGAAAATCGAACGTTACTACCACTATGTCGGAATAGTTCTCTAGTGACATTTATCTATTTTCGCCTATACGCCTGATTTTTTTGACGAACACCAACAGAACGGTAATTTTCCGAAAGAAAAATTGTTCCCGCACCTCTGACGTTTCTCAACTCGAGTAAAACATGAAGAGTCATCAATGATTCGCTTTTTTATTTCGTTCTTCAAAATAACTTTGTATCACAAACATGTACTGTTGGATGGATTATTTAAAAATTTTTACAATGAAATATGTCTTAATTGGTATGCAGTGATTTTTCTCAGTTGGAGATCCTATTTAAAATTTTCAAAAATCTGCTTATCGCCGTTAGCCTAATTCTCTATCCGCACTATTGGAAACGCTCATCTAATCACGGCCTACTGGCCACAAATTTAAGTTATCAGATTTAAAGACTTTTCTTCTAACAAAACCAAACGCATTTTGTGCCAGCCAAATTGGCCGTCTGCATTTTTCCACTAATCTTTTCAGACCCGTTTGCTTTTCCTTCCAGATTAACTCAAACGAAAAGCGACAGGTCCCTAATCGACACCAAGTACGTCATCTCACTTATTATAAAAGCAATATACTGTGCATTTCGTAACCGTGGATCAAAGACTTCAGAAAGAATGAAATAGTCTTGCCTGGATGAATGTACAAATTTAGCTCATAGGTTTGCACTAAATATCATCGTAAATGCAACTTTCCTGCATTCCGATGAGGACAGTCAAACTGCTCTTTGTGGTTTTCTGACCGTACCGGGGATAGTATAAAGTGTGTGCCCAAACTGTGCATGACAATTGAGATTTGAAATGAAGCATCTCATTCGTCCGGTGCACTGAACGTGGGTTGTGATACAAGGATTCTATGGATATGAAGACAATAGACCACGCAATCACCTGCTGAGAGCAATTACAAAATTCGGGACATTGTCTTGATTTCTTCCATTGATTTTTTAAGCTTGACGTACTAAAAATTGTAAAAATCCAAAGCTCATTGATTGCATGAAGAGATTGGCTCCAAAAATTATTTTTCTTCAACTAGGTTTAGATGAATCTGGGAAATTACAGCAAATCGTTTGTTTACCATCGCAAAAGCATTGATTTTTTCAGTTAAAATTGCGATCAAGTGTTAACTAGAACACCCCAAACCAAAACCGGATACGTAACAATTATTTGGAGGATTCAGTCAGTTGCAATTCGAACTCACCGAATTCGTATTCAGAGAGTTATTTTGAAGATTCGGCAAAGGACGCACATAACTCGAATCGGATGTCAACTCCTTGCTGGATATTTGGAGCTTCTGTTTCGTATGACAATATATTTCACGTTCAGAATTTGATCGGTTCCGACGGTCATGATGTCAGCCCTGAAATTCACAGGTACGAATGCTCACAAAGCGCGTTTGTGGTAGCTTAAAGCAAAACAGAAAGGCTCAAAGGCAAGACGTATATGGAGCAGAATGTATAGCATTTCAGTCGACCACAAATTCAGTAAAGAAAACTCAACCAGTAGCATCATGCTGCGCTATGCAGTTGAGTAGGTTCGATCGTTCTCAATTTGTTCTTTTGCTTATTTAGTCATTTACAGCCTTCAAATGAGACCACTTGTTGTGGAGCCCGGCCGTATCTCGTCACCAATCAGTCCGCGAATTCAAAACTACGGACTTTCTTAGTGCCAAGTCAAATTCTGTTACCGTAGTTAGATTAGATCACGTTCATATTCGCATTTGCTACTTCTCTGCCTACTTTTTTCGGTCAATAAGAAACGCACAAATATAAAATTTTTGAACACCTTTCGGTCTAACCTTGAAATTAATTCATACGCCAAACCACCGGCAGCTTCAAGTCCCATCGGCCTTCATCACTAACTTTACGCTTAATTACCTAGCCAGTTTCTGGCTGTCGTACCAAGCTGATGTGAATCCCATTTATTCAACTCTAGCATTTTACCACGGAATTTCTTCCCGAAAATTGTCACTTATTCGAGTGTGTCTGGTCTAACTTCTTTTTACTTAACCCCTCTTCCACTTCCTCGGCTTACATTCTATATCTGTAGTGCTTCGTGGTGGAAAAGTTCTCTGGCATTCGACTGATATCTTGTACAAGTGAATGATAAAACCTCTTATCTAGTCGAGCTTACTTACAGCGTCTTAATCTGTCCAAACTGAAATTATTCTTTTGTTGGCAGTGTATTGCACGTAAGCGGTCAGGCAAACAAATCAGGTGGCATTTTTGACAAAATGATTGTTTTTTTTCTGACGCGCATATTCTACAAAATCCGGATCAACTGTGAGACCAATTTGTTTCAAGCGTCAACTTTGTTTTTAGGTGGCTTGGGGCATCTGTCTACAATTCGCTAAACAAATGGCTGTTTAAGCCGCTTCCATTCAATGGTTTCAGAACCAAAAATATTGTCGATACTTCACGAAAGAAGCACTTAGCACTGGCGAGTCATTTCTGTCCTCTGCAGTGTACGCGTCAGTAACAGGACAGTGGAGTGCGCGAAACAGTTTGTGATCGAGATCATTTTCACGAATCGGTTTGGAAAGAAAATTGTTATTCAAGCAAAAGACACTTTCAGTCGAGGCCTATCATCAGTTTAACCACCTTTGGAAATGTCAGCTAGTTAGTAGGGATAGAGGAGACGGAACCCATAGTAGATGACAAGCGGAATTGTTAGACTGTGTACAAAAAATTGGTAGCATTGGAGGGGTGTAAAAGACGACTCTGCTCAGGGTATACCGGAAGACATTCACGTATGGTTGGTTGGGCTATCTAAGACAGCATGGGAAGGAATAGGTAAAAGCACGCATGTATCTGTTTTACCATTCAAAACTGAGGTGGTCAAGGTAACCTTAGTTAGTCTGGTAGATCGTGAAATTGTCTAGAGGAGGAATATTGTAACGACGACAATACTCCCCCAAGAAAACCCCGGTTTTTGAATCTTGAAAAGACATAACAACACCCAGTTGGGCTGATTGATGGAGCAAAATGAGCGGAATGTCGTCCAGTAATTTGATGCCCCTGTTACTAATTCATTAAAATTATAATGATCTTATGAGATTAAATGGTAAGATCCGGCAAAATTTAGGTGGCATGCAGTGAACATTCCAGACCAATCGCTTACACGTAAATGTGAAATAAATGAAACGAACAAAAGTATCTCGGTCCAAGTTACGATATTGCATCATTTCATCGACAGCGAAAAATCAGACATCCAAAGCAGTTAATGATTTTTTCGTATCCTTGACCGGCCAATTGAATCAGGAGTAAAAACACGGAAACCTTACCGGATTGACTTCGTCCTGGCATTGAAAACTTTGCTGACTGAAGAAACGAAAGAGACGGTTGGATCTTAGGTGCATTTCTTTGGTTCGTATATATTTTCGGGCAAGAGGATTAATGGGAAATTTATTCTTAGTCCCAATCATGTAGATATGTCGTTCAGACTTCAGTGCTTTCGGGCTATTGCCTCCTGCGTTTTCCTAGTCGACTTGATGGTCATCAAAATACGACCACTTCTCACGAATCGTGAAGGCTTCAATCAAAGGGTCATTTGTTTTGGTTAGGAGGGGTAGCAGGAAAACCACTGTATGAACAAAAAGATTGAAAAAATACCTTAAGGATCCATTGTGTTGATAAAATGGAACATTCGGTTGTGACAGAGTGGGTTTTGGGCGATGATATCCGAAGTTCAACTCAGACTGACAAATATGATCAACGTCAGCAGAATGACGCAGGGACCAAGATTCTAATCAAATGCAAGCGTGAACGAAATAGCGGCATCACGCAGCTGCCCCAGTTCGGTGACAACTCCGATATGGTTCGACTGCCTCAAAAAGTCCACAGGCATGCGGGGGAGGCAATGGAAATGAATATCATAGAATAATCAATGAGTACGGGAGATGGTAGTCAATCGCAAACCAGTTTGCGCCCTCAATCGACCTAAACAGATTGTTTGACTGCAAAAGATAAACAAAAACCTTACTATCCGGTTCAGTGCCAATTGGTTATTTTTTGCTGGAGTTGGCAAAACAGAAATAGACTAGAGTTCGGAAGACCGATCAAAGCCACTGAACATAACATTCTGTCCCAAAACGATAAGAACAAAAATAAAGTATAAATTTATCGCATCACTGCACATCCTGCACTTTTGAACGTTTAAAAAGACCAGCATAACTGCGCAAACGGTACGGGGCAGAATATATGGTTAATTATATTTTAATTCTGGAAGTTCCCCTTGGGCGTTTCATTATTTCGTCTTACAAACCATCTTGATTTTAAGAGGACAAGTTTGCAAGCTATCCCAGAACAGGACGAGATTTCGTCAGACAATCTAACCTAGCTTCCGTCAGCTAACCATTTCGCCAAATTCGTTCTGTCAAACTAGCTCCATTTTACATCAAGACCTTCAAACTGCATCAACCTCGTAGAAGCCTTTGTAAACTCCGTTATCTGAGGCCAGTAGGGTTTTGTTGGACCGGTGGTGCAATTCTGAATCCCGAAAGACGATAATCAATCAAACAACACTGCTGGACTTTGAGAAAAATGCAGCAAATTTGTGCGAGGCCGAGATATTTGCTCATTCACTAGGACGGCCACAGTCAGAACCAGTTCAGTTCGTGGAGAGAATTCTCGCTGCCGGAACAGCATTACCGAACTTGAAGATATCATCATGGTGATTGTCGTTAGTAATTTCGGAAAAATCTAGGAAAAAGCTCTTTGTCGCTTTAGTAGGGAGACACTTTTGTACACGTCATATCATAGGCTGAAAAGGCCACGAGAAGTGACGACATAAAGAAAGTCAAATAACAAAGTGAACTATCCCAGTCTGCGACAAGATCGAAGTCCCAACTACCTGTTCCACTGTCATGCTTTCCTCTGAATAATTTTGTCCACTAGTTGTTCGGTCACTGACTTCCGCCCACTGTTCCCAGTGGCTGACTTCACATTAATCATAATGTGGAATCTATTTTTAAAATTCGGTTTGAATACAGAAATACGTCTAGCGGGATTTTACTGACAAATCGTACTCTGTACCACTTGTTTGATTTAGTCCAATCAGTACAATGAAGCGCAAATATGACATTTCGAGAGTATAAAGGTCCGGCTATGAGAAAAGCAGTGCACTAAATAGGATGGCGATAGACGAAATCAAGGGGCGACCATGCAGGTAGTTAAAAACGAACAGTAACCAATGCGCACTAACTGGAAAAGCAGACACAACCGTGGAAATGGACACAAGAAAATCAGTACCTTTCAAAATCGAATCAGTCTACTGATTGGCGACCACGCGAGCATTTAACTGCATACGAACAGGAGTAGTTAAATAATTGATTACCGTATTCGGTCATTACGGAGTGGAACTTGGATTAACAGTAGGAAAGTTCCAGGTGGGAAAAAAGGAATATTTGGAAATTTTCTCCTCGGATATTTAGCACAGATCATCCATTCCATGGTGTGATGTATTCATTCCGGTTTTCATGATCCTGTCATTATTGTGCGGCAATTAATTTTGTAAATCATTTACTAGCTGGATGCCGCAAGCTGAGACTGAGTAGGTTACGCTTCTTTCCCTCAACCAGCCTAGAGCCACCATAGCTCCGAAACTCGCGGATCTCTCCTCCTTCCACTTGCGTTCGTGTGACAAGACTAGCAGATTTGAGGCAAGCCTTCAAGTCCCTGTTAATCCAATGCAATAGCCGTTCATCGAGACATTTTCCATATCTCACTTTGATGGAAAATTACGTCCCGTTTTGGAAAGTTGTAGTTAGAATCGACTGCTTAAATACGTGAGGAACTGGGGGCGCAGTGTTTTCCGGGAATGAATAAGTCAAAACCAGTGCGTCAACAGATATCTTCGAGTGAGGAAACTCGATCAGTTTAGGGAACATATTTTTACAAATAATGTACTGTGTGTATGAAACACTCTGACCTGTGAGCCCATCGCTTAGATGTTAAATGTTTCATCATCACCTGAGCTAAGATCCTCACTAATATTCTATTTATTGAAAATAGATTATTTATTTTGAGATGTAACAACTGAATTGAATTTTCACATGACCAATTTACGCGAAGCCATTTAGTTACGTGCCATGGGATATACCCGCTCAACCAACCTTTAAACAATACGGCGAATCTCTTGTGTTAGCTACACACGCAAACCGGCCGATGTTTGGTTGATCGATTCTTTTCCAATAGGCGTGTGCCTGCGTGCCTATGACTGATGGAAGCACAAATAGACGTGGGGTGTGCAAATTTACCTTTCGATTTCAGTTTCATACGCAATCCTTAGTCCCAATACCAGATACTCCTAGTAATAATATTCTTTACCAATACTTGTATATGAATATGTTTTCTGCTTCGATCAACCAAATGAACTGAAGTTGGTACGAAATTCACGAATAAAATTTTTATTTTTACTGAAGTCATACTGCTGTTATTTAGAACGTGAATCAAGTATTCTTTGGGCCAAAGATTCATTTGTGAACCCAAAGCGATATAGGAAACGGAATACAGTTTAAATGGACTTATCGATCTAGCGCTACCATATAAGCAGTGAAATTGGCTGTCCGAGAAAGCGGATAGTCAGAAAACCGTTGTTTAGCTAATCAGAAAGTAATTTGATTGTCAGAACTGCGTTCAACAAAAAATTAATATTTCTGCTAAGGGTAGTGCATTGTTCAGGTTTCCTGATGTATTTGCAATATTTCGTTGAAGTCAACGATTGGCCATTCACCTAAGTTTATTTTGACTTCCCCAGTCTGAAGGAATAACCTGGATCTACTTTGTGCACGGTGATCAGGACAAAATTTTAATTACTTCAGCTATGTTAGTACAGTCGATGACGAGTTTTTATTATTCATTAACTAACATTATTGGAATCTTTTATGCCCCTCATCTGCTGTCCAGTCTAGTTTTGCCAGTCATTCTCGAATGCAGTGGGTGGGTCACGAATAGGCCAAAGGTAGGAGCTTCTCTTATCTGCATTTAGTCAAACAAAAGTCGATGATATTTGAAAAACTGATCCTGTCCTGTCTATCTATGAAAAAATGGATTTAATCATCATTTGTAAACAATCCAAAAAATAGGAAATCGACAAACCAACTTGTTTTATTGTTTGTTGCCTGGCTCACGTTATTAAAATGCAAAAATGAACAAGAACTAATCAGAGGCGCTTTTGATAAATCCTAAACCAACTACAATACCCGCCTGTCGGCAAAATTGATGTTATTACAAACGAGTCATTAATCCGCGTGATTAATGGGAGCTGCGAATCCAACTTACAAAAAAACAGGTTTTAGACCAAAGTTATATTGGACGTGGACACCAAAAATGCCACCGTTGTTTGCGGATTCCAGCGTAGGGTGTGGATATATATGTAAGCACTTCATCACAGAAAGCTGCGTTCAAAGATTGAAAGAGCTGAACGCAAAAGTCCTGAAAATGCCTATTCACGGTCCACACAACCGTATGATTGCCGAATAGTCCTTGGACCCGCCGTGAAGCATTTATTCTCAAAATCAAAATATTAATTAATCATAGATGACACTGAGGCAAACAACTTGCTAGCTTTTGACTGTCTATTGGTTGGTTTTCAATTTATTCTTGCACACTGACATTCCACTTGGGAAAATATTTGTTAGTTATGTTTCATTCCGCATTTGCAATAAATTAGTTGCATGGTAGAAAGCAAACGATTATTGGAAATGCCAGTATTATTGCAACTCGCCGAATAAGGGAAAAATCAGCTAACAACCAGAAGTAAACGAGCTTGTGCGATTAAAGCTGATAAACCGGACGTAAGCATGAGGCATGACAAATACTAGCAACCTTTATGCACAAGCAGGGAAATGTTAAGTCATTTCGTGACAGGTGCTTGCATGCGGTTATGTGCCCGGCTGGGATGAATATGTGTATCACTCACAGTGATAGAATAATTGATCATATAAAAAGCAACAGGCGAGATAGTCACTGCCGTCAAACGCAATTGACGAATTGACTGGTGATCTGTTTTATCCCCAATGTTTCATGTTCGTGAGAAAGAACCAGTTTCGGAAATTAGTTCCAAATTACCATTTTCCGGAACCGAGAAGGGTTTTTAAACCATTGTGAACATCCATTACCATTCACTGGTTTCACGAGACAACGTTTTATATTCCTCCTACAAAACTTCCCGTAATATTTTGCATTTCATTTTATGAAAACCTATAGAAAATTTTTGTGTCAGGAAAGTCGAGTCTTTGTGTGAACTCTTTGTTCAACCAAGCAGAGCAATTGTGCTCTGCTACTCAGACGTTCAAACAAAGCAGTGGATATCGTTCCAGAACAAATCATCAAGTTAAGTTGCCCTGGAACCGTTCACGATCGGTTTGCGAATCAAGTGCACCGGCAAAACAGAACCAAAGACGGCATTAGGAAATTGAACAGAAGAACGGCGAGGGGATTAATCAGCTGAATTGGCATGCCACCCGGTTTGCAATGTTGTACCCAACGAAGTGCGATACTGACTAATCATAGCGGAAAAAATGGGCGCTCACCAAGGACCCAGAGCTCTCGTCCAGAAGTTAGCCAGATTTAACTGAATCAGTCTTTTGCTTTGAAATGCTTTTTTAGAAAACAACATGACGAACAAATAAAAAGGGAAAAATCAAATCAGTTTAATCAGGATGAACCCTAGGTTTTTTCCCTAAAGAATTCAAACGGTCTTGTCGATCTACACTGTCTGCATTTATTTAGTCCATTTAATGAATGTATAGTGCTCTCCTCACGGGGAGAACCGTTAGCGTGAGAAAATCACCAAATGGACCGCAAAAAAGACCCCTTGCATAGATCCCGGAGCTAGTGGAAGACTATTGATCAACACGTGATTAGAACTTTAAGTGTACCGTTGAATCGAATATTTACCTGGCAGATTTTTCCTCTTTTGAATAGATTAGGCTAAAGAGCAATAAGATTTTGTATGCCCTGCAAATCGAGTGAGTCATATGGGCATTTTAACATAGAGCTTGCACGAGTAGCGGGACGAAAGTTGCCACATGCAGATACCTTTTTCTGCCCCGCTGTGTTACCAGTGTAAAATGCAAAGGGTTTAGATTTTTGGATAAGCAGTGGAATAAGTCTGTATTGCCCACCCAGATCAGGTGATCGTCGTCCGTGAAAGCAGGTAGTTCAAATTTCCAATGCTGGCTTTTCTAATTTGATCAGTTTGTCCAGCTGTGCATGTTTCTTGTCCAATCAGATTGTGCGTGGTCATCGGGCTGACTTGATCAGCTATCCCACACTTTCATTCCCAAGAAAGATACGCCTTTATCGACTACGCAATACATGGGTATAAATATCTCAAGTTGAGTTCTTGCCTAACTGTTGAAAATCGTGATTATGTTAGTGTTATTTTGTAGAAGTATTCACAAGAGAGAAATGGCTGGGTAGATGTATAACTGTCTATGGAACTACTCGTTCCAAATGGACGATATGAACGCTAACCAAGTCAAAACAACACGCCGCTTTTCGCCAAAACCACATATCCCTGGGCTGTTAGACCCAATGCGAGACGTTTTTCTGGCTGTCACATAATGGCGAGTTAAAAGCCGTATGAAACATTCGAACCATTATGATTCGGTCATCGAAAGCATCTGTCGTCTGAAAAAGCACATCAACATTTGCATCCTTCCCAACCAGTTGCTTAGCACTTTAGGGACGATTTTAATTGAGATTCAAAAATACAACAAAACCGGTCAGCGTATCGGGCATTTTAATGTGATCCGAGTAACTAGGTGATCAAGATGAATAATTACAGGCGACGTCTGAACATTTCGCAAAACAGTCCATTTATGTTCCCCTTCTATAGAGTCACAGTGTATGCCGAAGCGATTAAATTAAGCCCTGTTTCTCGCGGTGGTTATAGACACAAGTAACGAATACGATAGCATCCGCGTTATATTTATCTTAGTTTCATTCGCACAGGCTTGATAGTTCCGATCAAATGCGCTAAAGGTAACCTGTCACAAACCTGCACTGAAACACAAAATTTAATCCAATTATGTTCAAATGGATACGTGACGTGAACTCAAGACAGGAATTGTCACTTCAAATTTGAGAGTACAAATGCGCGGAACAGATGAAACCTTGCAGAATGGAATCTGGTTCTGTCTAACTGACAGCTGTCTCACGTGTCCAAAAAGTGTTCCCTACAGAGAAAAGAAAACTGCTTGGGGATCTTTTAACAGAGCTGGAAGGCTTTTCGTTGTACGCCTGTTAGTTGCCGTACATTTAATCAAAATAATGCTATTTATGGACTTATTGACCAAGTTTTACAACTTGGATGCTTTTATCTTTTTGAGACTGGCCATGAGTAACTAACTGTTAAGACACGCCAGCACATGATCGTAGGCATTCTGCATCAGATTAGCCTGGAAATATATATGCCCGGGTTTTGTGCCCAACTACGTACAAGCCGTTAACCTAAATGGAGTGGGAACAAATCCGCTGACGAACTTCCGATCGGATGTGCATGTCTACGCATGAGCTGGAAATACATTTCCAAGTGACTTGCAGTAGGGAAACTTAAATCACTACTTCGTATCGGATACACAAGAGAAGAACGACTTCACACACTTCTGGAGCTAGTGTCATTACAAAGAGCCATAAAAACGCCGATTTTACAATGCTGAATTTTATTCTCATCATCTACATTTGAATTCAGGATATTCTGCTGGATCAGCTCAGCATGTTGGCATTCTTCATATTCATCTGCTTTTGAATGGTTGCATCGTTAGACTAAGCGAAATTAAATACCTACTGAAAGGTAATCGATTTCCAAATGTAGGAGATTACCATACTCACGCGAGAGGTTGAAATACAATCATGGTCATTGAATGCACTTTGGTCCAAAGAAAGCAACCAAGTAATTTGTTAGTTGTCAGCGATTTACCGGGTCAGTGCACGTTGTCTACAACACAGTCACTCCTGAAAAAGTAATATTGAAACGAAAAAGGTTGATTTTTGCAGTCTAAAAACCTTTATCTAACCGCACCTCATGTAAGCAGAAAACTCAAATCTGTAGAGATTAGGTGCCATTAAAAAGGTGAATGAGTATAAAATTGGGGAAGAATGAGCACAGAAAAGGAAATCCTGATTAGAAAACACTACAGTCTGGTTAATTCTCTCACTCTTCATCTCCACGTTATCGGTTGTCCTTCGGAGTCGGTCACTCGTCAGGCGGTGTCATATCATCCGGTTGCCCGTGCCAAAATAAGTGTTTGACCCAGATTTGTTAGGCCGAGCCCTTGGCAAAAAATCTTACCTGCAAGACAATAGATGATCTGAGGATCTCGTCCTTGGCTGGGAGCCGGTGACTGAATTTAAATTAATGGGCTTGCCTAATATGGTCGCTTATCCGACATGCTCGGTTTACTCCTTCGTCAAATATTTGGGTTACCTTGGCGTGTGACAGCCGCAGTTGCTTTGCAAACAATGCTTCGTTGGCTTCAGCAAAGTAGTTTTTGAACCCGATGGAAAAAGCCAGATATCATTCTCAGGCAGAAACAAATCCGTTCAGAAAACCAGCTACGCATTCTCAGTAGTGGTTCTTTGAGATGAACTTTCACTCAGAAACATTTGCGGAGGCCTTCAGGACCAGCACCCCTCGTAAAAACCTTCCACGTCTACCCTCAGCTATACCACAGCAATTGGGAGATAGATTTGAACAAACATGGTCGCTTACGGGTTTCGGAAAGCAAACTTTTCAGAAGGAAAATGCAAAAGGCTTTCACAAGTGGTATCCGTGCCTTCAAAACGAAATTCATCCCGAAATTCCTGTTATGTTCACTTGAAAGCGTACAAATGACATATCCATTGATTCATTTCAGATCTCTATGCCCAAAGCCAATTTTCTATTGATTTTTAATCTCCGTGACATTTATTCAATCGGACCAGCAACAGAATCATTTCCATCTAATGTATGCTTTAAAAAGTTTCCCGTGAGAAGCCTGTTGATAGCTTTTACTCAGAACAGAAAAAACTCTGACTGTGTTCAACTAAAATCTGTGTTCAGCGAATTTCGAAGGTGCACACCAGAGACTGCACGATCTGCCCAGCTCAGACACAAAGTGATTAAAAAACAAACTGGTAATCATTTACAAAAACGAACGCCAGTTTATTGCTGTGGTTGTAATATCCAACAGAATAATTTCCGTAAATCGTCTTGTGACCTGTAGCCCAGGAATCTACTCCAAAATGTCATAACTACCTCAGGCTTTCTTTGCACTATGTCGTAAGGCTTCTTACCTAGGGCTGCTTGCGATTCACTGAGTCCCGGTCAGGCATGAATTACCCGATGATGCCATCCGTTTCCTCACGCAGCACATATGAAATGACCTACGTGACGGACAAAGCTCCAGTGCACCATGATATGATCCACACGACCCATCCAGACTGGTCCGCATACTGAATATGCATAAAACGCATTCTGAGATTGTACCTGACCTAGTTGTGTCAGCAACGCGTTTTTACTAATAACCGCACAAACCCACTCTTTCTGGCACACAAACCAGCCCAACTTTATCTGATTTAGGTCTTGAAGAAAAAGTTGAGCTTCGCCAATGGTCTTTTCTCGAAAAATTTGCTTCGATGAGTGCTGCGATAGCAACATCTTGAATTGTGTTTTGTTAAGATGACGACAGTTAAACTAGTCTAAGTGTTGCGTTGAGCGTTTTCAAATGTGTAAAAATTTCTGACTGTGCTCCAGTGTCTCGGCAACCTAATAAAAGAAGGCTTGCTCATTCATGAGCGGGTTTTGATTTTGATTTCCCCATTTTATAGCCTGTGCCTCACTTGCAGCCGTAACACGCAAAGACCAACGAGAAGTACTCCTGAGGAACAATTAGAATTGATTGCACACACCACTAAAATGGCAGTAGTCACGAGTTGACGAAATTCATCGACCGACTAACTGAGATGGAAATCGTTTTGTCATTTGAATAGCCCTAAAAATTGTCTGATTTTTCCTTACGAAATCAAAGGGGTTTACCATAGCGTATTGCTTTTGCAGATCGTCAGACAGAGAAAATAATTAAGGTTAAGCAGAAATAAGTACCAATGCTGCTAATGTTCTACTTTTGCACTGCAAAATGACCATTAAAAAATAGTTTTAATGATTTTACTAGAGCTCATTTTTTTCCGCACAGTCCGTTGCTTCGAAGCCATGTACAACGGGATGAGAGCAACCTGTCGTGGAACTAACTAAAACAATCGCAAATTCATTGTCTACATTTGGGTTATTCTCAAACTCTTCCAAAAATGAAATTGAATCGAAGTAGTCAATTTCTCAGATGGAAACGGTTTTTGCGAACCAGCATTTAGGCCCTGCTCGCAAATCGTGGCTTCAAGACCTGATCTACAGTCAGGTGGTGGATCCTATGCTTATGGTGGGCAAAGCGTGGTCAAATTAGTTTTCTGTTCTGCCAATTGACAGATAAAGTTTTACCCCGTTGATAAAGCAATTTCAGCGCGAATATCTGTCTGGCGAATTGGAATTATGCCAGTGCTTCATAGCCCACAGCAATAAGGAGGCAAAGAACCCTTTGGTGGACAATTCGTATAGGATGCAATATGAAACAAACTTTACAATTTCACACTAACAATCAAGTCTTGCCAAAAAAATAACAAACGTAGCAGTAAAGCGAGATGACGGAGAGCAATTTTGACGGCTTGGCAGACTTCTCGTGATACACGCAAAGACCAGTTCGTTAACGGTTTTGTTTATTTTTATCTAACTTCGGAGTGGATATCTCAATCAAAAGCACCATCGTGATCGGTCCAGTGGGAGTCATTTAGCGCATACACAAAATTTAGTTTATACTCCGAGAAAGATGAATTACAACGAAAATGACACCAGTTATTTCTAATCGTATTTTGAAACAAAGAACATCCTGCCTTAAAAGAGCCTAAGCTTGGGATGCTCGAAAGACTACAAAATACTGTCAAATTAAAGAATGACGGGTAAAGTTTGTAAAGCGTGATAGTAAATGCCAAAAACTTGCACATCAAATGCTTCAAACAAACCCCCTTTTCATGTCAATAAAAAGGGTAAAGTTCATAAATTCAGAATACTGTGGTTCGAATGGAATATAAATCAGACTTGAAATTGGCTGACCTTCAAGATTAGCTTTTCCGCGTGTCGAGTCTAGGTGTCTTTCATCTGCGTTTTGTCATTCATGAGTTTGGAAACCGGGTAATCAAACGACAAAAAATTCGTGTCTTTACAACTCCGATCATTTTAAATTTATTTAACTTTTAATGATCAAAATCTTCTGCGACAAATTTTGCAAACCTAACAGTCAGTATGCAATGAACACAGGATACTGTCTAATAATATTCTGCGGCACTCCTAAGGTGGTAATTTTACTCGGGGATTCTGGCATCTAAGTCACCGTTTTCCCTAAAAACCAGGTGGCTTCTATTTATACAAATAGAGGGACAAACAGACCAATCCTGCTGACTAACTCTCTGGTGACGAGATAAAACCCGAGTTCACAATTTGTGAAATAGCGTCGATTCGATAACGCATCTGCTGTTTGTAGTTTGCTGTTGTTCAAGGAGGTTACATTAGTTTGCGGTCTTAAAGACTGCAGTTGCCGAACTTTCTAACCGCAGCAGGTGTTGTAAACGATTACTGCCTTTTCTTCACGACAAAATTCATGTTCCAGGATGAACGGAAATTTGAAGGCGCTTTAACCAGTAACTCTTACTTGGCATACTCAACGTGCAATGACTAAAGGCAGGTTGTTCTCTAATTCGTTTGGCGAGTAAACAGATCTGACGTGCGCAGGGCAAACGTTTCATTCCGTGACTTCAGGAAATTATTTGTCCTCATCCAAGCACCATATCTTCTGCAGTAAGTCGAAGAAGATTAAGCAATAAAATCGATTGTATAAGCTTTCATTTTCACATCCAAGATGAACGTAGAAATGGGAAAATACAAGGTTTTGCTTGAAGTCCTGCATGCAATGGAGAATTCAATGACAGCATCAACAACATACAGCATCGTGGCAGAATGTCTCGAACTTGGAAGTAATATGTTTGATTTTCAATGGAAAATCTGCTAAATAAATTGTCTGGTTATTAGCTGTTTAGCATCCGCCACTTTACGTGTTAAAATTGTAAAAACTCGCAACACGTGGACAATTCGCGGATATCAAGTGTTCAAAAAGTACAGTTGTTTTTTTATCATCAGTAGACGTATTCTGTGTTTATACTGCGCATTGCTAACCAACCGTCGTCTTGTGAAGACAGAATCTAAGCAAAACCCCTCACCTAGCTAAGCTCCATTGCACTTAATGCCGAATATGCATATGCTGGCAAAATTTCCCAACAATTACATTTTCTCACGGGATAAGCTTGCGACTTACAAATGGTATTTCTAATTTGCGGTGTAAAACGCAAATGACCGCTATACTTGACAGATGAGTACCTGTTTTGGGCATCGGATTTGTGCGAGATAGGTATCCGGTTTCGGCTGGTTGCCGGGAGTCGTTTCATGGTTAAGACTAGGCAACGAAATGTCCAACTCTCACCTTAGTCACCCAACCACTAATAGGATAACAATGAAAGTCTGGGAAGTTCGCTCAGATTGTCTGATGATGACAAGATTTGAACAAGAATCGATAGCAAGAGTTCTATTTAATGCCCCAAGGTTTCTGAGATGGCTTATAAATCTTAGATTATTTCCAATACCACAGTAAACCTGTTAACAGGCAAACGATTGGTGATTTAGCACGCCCTGACTGGAATGCGCAAAGATCAAAATATCAGTGATGCGGATCAGAGTTGGACAAAAGTCCAGCTGGAATTTGAGATCGGGTAAACCGTACTGGGAAACTACTGATTGCGTGACATTATTTTTCGAAGAAACCGTGAACACTAGGGGCACACTAATAATCCCAAGTTATTTTGAAAGATATCAAAATAATGCACAAACGAAGGGTTTACCTGCTTCCTGGTGTCAGTGGACATGTACTGAAAATATGTCAAATTAATTTAAAACTAATGAAGTCCAAACGATGAATCATTTTGTGTGAATAGCAAACTCTTATTCAAAACTAGATTAGACCAAATATCATCTTAAAAGAAACTATTGCATCAAACTGACCTAAACCCAAGCAGTAATCAGCGCACAGGAAGTTTGCATCACCCCACGGTGTGATTTGTTTACGCTAGGTTCGAAATTACTGCAGTGATAAGTGACATATTTGCTTTTGCACCTAAACCTAAGCTCTGGAAATATGTATATATTGAGATGCACTAACACGATTAAGAATCACTGTTAGCAAATACGCTTTTGTTGGTATTTTTCGTTACCACTGCTGTTGTCTCCCTTGCACTAACAAGTATATCAGCAACATCGTTGGCTCCTGCCCATGGGTAGCATTGTGATACACTAATTCAAAAATACTGCAGTTAGATTTGCGCTCAAAACAAAAACATGGCTACGAACTGCAGCAAATCGATCAGTTTGTCAAACTGAAAGCAATCTAGTAAAATTAGCTTTGGCTACATAATTTCACTGTTTATAGCAAAAATACTCAACAATTTGATAGCTATTTATGTTAATCAAGTACCCCTTATTGACTACTAAAGAACCTTGAAATCCGATTGGATCCATGGGTTGTAATCAGCCCTAGCGCATTGTTAAAAATCTAGAAAATTGCTTTGGCATTTGAAGAAATACATGGTCTAGCATTCAGAGAAACAATTCCAAGTGGATATCATTCTAGTTCACCTCACCTAAAGTAATTATTCAAACAGCAAATGTATTTGGCAAGGTTTTCCAGCCAACTGAAGTTTGCACTGATAGTCGATCAAAATTCTGACGACTGGACATGAATGTTACGTGAGGGAAAACCATCACTGGGTTAAAAGCTCCTTGGGAGAACGGAGCTATTTTGTATTGTATTGTATTGTATTGTATTGTATAGACTTTCGGCTTGCCTTGGTAGCAGCAGCGTGAACAATGATCGAGCGGGAAGTGTTTATCTGTAATCTTCACCTGAATCTGCTTTGTCATGCGAACCCCAGATTTACAAAATCACCGCTATTTCCTTGCTTGTCTACTGATGAACAACATTGGTTCTTAAACGCAATACATGAATGCATATGGTCATACTAAATGAAACTAACTTTGTCTACCGCGGATTAAAGCCAGTGATGGGGAGGGGACCAATGAGGCAAAGGTTCAAAAAACCGCCCAGAACGGAAGCGATCACAGGCTTGGACTGGAATCAACCATCCCAATAAAAAAGAAATGCTTGTACGAGTTAAAAGAGATTTTTGACTGCTTACTTTTGATGTTACTCTAGGAATTGCTAAGTAACACTGAACACGGTTGAAGGTGAACATCCTAGGATGGAAAGGACCAGTGATTTGCAACCGAGATCCTAAAAGATGACCGCCGGATCTAGCTGACAGGAAAACGTAGAGAAATGTAAAAGGCTAAGGCTGTCGGAAGTAGCCGCAACCTTTACTGACTGATTAGAATAACTGACCCATGGAAGCCGAACTACATCAGGGCGATTAAGGAACCTTGCAGCATAGTGATTTACTCTAAAGGTCGTCGGCTAGTGGATTGAGCAAGACAGTTTAGGAAGCAGTTTAGTTGACCAACAGCCACAATGGACCCTTCACTTATGCCGCCAATGGAGCGACTGGAACTCGATTACCGGCCACTCGTCCGAACTGGAGATAATCAGATAAATCTGTTTATTTTTAAGTTCAAGATAACTAGGACAGATGGACACTCGCCATCGTTCTTCAAGGACTGTATCGAAATGCTAACATCGGAATCAGCAAAGCTCCTGGGATCATTCTTGCTAAAGGAGGTGATTCCTAAGGACAAGTTTGAATCGATGACTGTGCTGACTCACAGGTATTAGTTTCCGGTGAGGAATCGGTTTGGTAAGAACTGCATGCAAGCAGGTCGCAGGCATTATGCTCCGTCGACTATAAAGCACACGCGAGAGGTGTATGCTTGATAATCAAACTGGTTTCATTCCTGGCCGGGGTTGTGCTGACCAAATTTTCACCCCTCGCTAGATATTAGAACATAGACAAGTTCCTTGGCCCCTCAGTTTCTGTCTTCTTTGATCTGGAAGCGGCGTTCAACTCAGTCGATCCCGTAGCTCTTTGGTGCTGTCCATCATTGATAGGTGTGTCGTAGTAATTCTTCCACCCTTCTAAATTTTTTTTCAAACGTCGAATGCCGAGTTGGCTCTTACGACGATTTTCACCCCCAGTTCACCACAAGAAGTGGTGTTCGTCAGAGTTACTTCTCTTTTCCATTTTCTCAATGAAATGGTTATGGAGATGATCTTATCCTCATGTGAAAATAGTGGCATTTATATTTGCTCGGACAGTAATCTGTCTGACCTGGAATGTGCGGATGATGTTCTGCTAGTGATTGAAGTCCCAATTAGATTGCAAAAGTTTGTCGATCGTCAAAACGATAGTGTTTTTATGTTTAGAATGCGTTTCGTGCCTTCGACCTGTAACATACTGTCTCAGGACTATATATTCTTGAAGTCGAACCTTGTTTTCCAGGGAAACAACCAGGTGAATTAAATAGATTTAGTTACTTATGTAGTTGTATCTTATCCAGTAGTTGTATAGTGCATGAAATGTGTTCGTGCATACAGAGGGCTCGTTTGACATCCACTGATTTGAGGCATCTGAGGAGCCGGTGTGACATCCGAATTCCGAGCAAACGTCGACCATGCGCAGCAGCATAGAGTTCGTACTACTATACGGCTGTTGACAGCAGAAGCTTTGTGAAGACTTTCGGTGTTTGAGCACTGTATTCTTCTTAATATTGGTAGAATAAGGCCAGAAAACTTTATGAGTACGTCAGAGGTTAAGCTTAAGTAACTAAGTCCCAGGATTCAGCCTGTCAGAAAGGTACTGAGTCGGAATAGCTTAATATGGATGGGACATGTGTTCCGCATGCTCTTAGAACGAATCCCCAGTTGTACGCTGTTATTCGAGACAGTTAATCATTGGAACATGGGACGGGAAAAGTATGAAAACTTTAACCAGTGAAGTGGCTTGTTGTGGATGCGGTCAGCCTGTTAGGTTAGGATTCCCGTGATCCTCTCAGTCGATGGTTGGAGACAACAGACGACAAGGCTCGATATGGCAGCCATTCATTTAAAACCTCCCTTCTTCTGCGTAGTTCCTCGTCCTACTACTTCCACTTGATTTTCAACTTTTTCCGCTCTTCTTTTCCTCTTTTGATTAGTTGGCTCTTTAAAGCAGCAACCAAAATCAGAGCACGTTGGTGCAAAGTTAATGGTTGTACAAAATGAACTGAACTAGAACAAAATATCAGAATTTACTACGGTGAGACTGAATTATCCGAACACTGATCAATTTCATTTTCCAGCTTTTAGTTGTCGGCGACCAGCATGTTGAAGCTCGTTTATCTGTAGTAGCGTCATAGAAAATAGTCTACATTTCCAAAGGCCATGCCTGTTTTTACTTAGAGGTACACCTTGTTGGAGTCAGTTGTTAATGGATTAAGGATTAGCGCTGCAGAGACGTAAAAATTGTATCCGTAATCAGCTGGCGCCATTCAGCGAATGAGTTAGGGTTTCCATCTGCCTACACAAGACTCAAAATTTTACTGAAAACCGGTAGACATGTATTCCATATGTTGAATCCTTATAACACTAAATCAGCCTTATTGTGCTCGTCCTAACGTTGTATTGATTAGCCTGCAGGTGACTTTTTAGGGATGAATATTCGCGCAAACATTTGAAAACGACTGCCAGGAATTGTTCTACTTTTTTAAGAAGTAGTGATTAGCTCCGAATAACTCCTTCAGGGTTGAATGTTACGTAAAATGTCGTTCGTTTGGTATACTTTTGATCAATAATGAAAGCATGAGCAAGAGGATTTCTGGTAGAGCCAAAAGCAAATGGGCTCAAAAACCCAACCGATAATAATCGTCAAGCGGTGGTCGGAGATGGCAAAAGCACAGTTGCCACTAGCGGTCAAGCGTTAATAAGAGGTTAAAGGGTTTACTAACAATGTTATTCTCTAATTTTCTTCCAATACTCCATTAAAACAGCCACTTACGTTGTCATAGGATGGTTATTTGTATTCTTTTGATAAAGGCTCGCCAAGATCTGTACTGCAATTTCCATACGGCTTTATGATACTGTTGCATTTTTTCCATGTGAAGGCGTTTGACTTTCTTCTACACCATTTTCAAGTCACAAGCCTCATTTTCTCGACCCGACTTGAAACAAATTATTTCCTTTAATACTAACTGCCGTTTTAACGTGAGTATTATCTTGCTGTGTTCTGGGATGGCACCAGTATCCAAAAATTAGGTGGAATGAGATTGTCAAACAAGCTTCTCTGCCTGCAGTGTTTCAGCTATGAAGAACGCAGCGTGGTCGAGAAAGCTTGTAATCAGTTGACGTTTCTATTACCTTCTGTTGCCACTCAAAAACTGCCCTCAAAAAAGTTACCCATGGTAATCAAACCATCAGCTCGTTCTAACCACTCCCGAAAAAAGCCGGTTTCTGTATTTCAGAAACAACAGATAAAGCAATGCATGTTTCGTCGTTTCTTCGAGACAGTTTCCGATAGTCTAGGATTTGGCAATTTAACGAAAATTACATGTTTTAACTTCACCCAGCGAGATCGGATTTTAGATCCGAAGCACATGAATGGAACACCCAACCTATAAAAATAACAGTTCTAAGCGCATTTACAGAACAGTGTTTGTAAACAATTATTTAGAGTGGAACAAAAATTCCATCCTAAAGTGAATTTCTTGCTTAAATAGCGTTGCAAACGAATGAATAAATTTTACCTGTTTTCGCATGAGCTTTGACCATAACGAAATGGTCAGAAAAATTACGACTGACGAGCAGACAGCGAATTCATTAGTTCATACTACCTTTTCCACGTCAAACAATTCACAGTGTTTTCTCACTAACTAGCTTCATTAAAAAAATAAGAAGAAATTTTACTCATATTTCATCTTTAAAACGACTCAGCAACACAAGTGCAACGCAATCCAGCCTGTAGTTTGTAAACGTATCACAAGCAACTGAACAAATTTTCTTTTCACGTGGTTCGCCTTGTTGGTAGAAGGCTTCGTCTTGTTTTATTTCAACACAAAGCTGCGGCTTCCACAAGAACTATTATGCATTTATAAGTTAGGAAACAAACGGTTCAAATACAGTATTTTTTTTATTTGAGAAATCTCCAAATAAACCAAATCACGTGTAGCAACAACACGTGATCTGTTTGTTGATTCTAACGAGACCGTAATTCAAAGCCCTGAAGTAACTCGAGCGTTGCAAAAGAGAAAACCAACGAACAGGTAACTGAAAATCGCAGTTGTTTTTCAACGATCATTTGCACACGAGAACCCTATTTTCAATTCACTGGTCGATATCTTCAGAGATCTGTTCTTTAACAGCCATAACCGATAAAATGTTCCTTTCTTTTTCGCTAATACTGTAACTTATTTTCTCCGCACGTACTTTATCACATTTCAGGTATTAATATTATAAGTTGACTTTTTTGGCACCTGATTTGTGATACCTTAAGCTAAGTCAGAATGACTTTCTTCACTAGATAGAATGAACAAAGGCATGCGTCGAGTGGTATAAAAATTCTTGCCAAACCGCAAAAAGCGGTCATTGTGTGCCAATATTATTCTAACCCTTTTTTATTGATCTAACAGAAGCTCTTTTTGCGTGCAAAATTATGCTCCTGATATCGTAAATTCTGAATATTTTATCGCCCAGACCAGAAACACATCGGGAGGGCAAAAGTATTTATAAGTGTTTGGAAAATCGTTTTTTTTATCTCTTGTCGACAAACTGGCGGAGTATGTTATCCCCAAAAGCAAGCAGATACGTATACGTTATATTGTTGACTTGGGTAAACGAATTGCACGCGCGATGATCACAAGCCGGATAGAACTCAAGGTGACACGCATAAGCACCATAATTTACAATGTGTTCGGTAAAAACAAAATTATTTTTTAACCAAAGAATGACATACTGGGATATTCGTGTCTTAGTTGTCGCAGGCGGCAGAATGCTATTCACTTTTTCGTATCACATTCGTCTGGATAGGAGGAAAATAGTTAACATTCAACTAAGTGGGGTGCCTTCAAAAGAGGGTTTGTTGAATGTTGTAGGTATTAGATGATTCCCAAGTCAGTTTGGATCAGACCGTTTGAGTAACTTTTATGGCTAAGTAGCTGAGCTTACGCAGCCGCACCAAAGATGACCGGACCGAAAGTATTCCGCTAATCAAATCCGAAAATTCTATTGGAACATCCTATGTGATTTCTACAACTCCGATCATCTTTACTTGCACGCACACACACACACACACACACACACAAACGAGCAGGAGCACCTGAAAGAATGCTCAGAGACTGGACCGTTCAGATCAGCCATGGGTACATTTCGTGATTTCATTCTCCAGCGCAACATTTGATTAGGTTCATTGAGTTTCGCATTCATCCGCTTGTCTGCTAAAATGACATCTGCCTAGAAGCTGCAACCTAAGTTTGGACATTCTTCTGTGCGTTCTCCGTGAGGAACAAAGTGGTAAATGGGAGGTAGTGCAAAGTCAAACAATAACTGATTGTGGTCCACATTTTCAGGTGTTTTGAGACCACGCACAAGTTTTGCAATTCGCAGAGTTCATACCTGAGTGTGGTTATGAATTGGTCTATCGGTCGAATGGATTGAGGTGTGTGAAGTGGCGCAATGGTACGAGGTGTTCAGTTTGGGATTAGATGCGGAAAACACCAGGCGGAACTGCTTCTCTCGACTGGCTAAAGGCGGAAGAGAACATTCGGAATCCAAAATGATCGTCATTTTCCCTTAGAAATCAGGCTTAAAGTCAATTGTTCGGCATCAATTTTATTTGAAAAACTGTCTTCTGCTTCCCAGTTTCACATGATTTTTCCTATGCGCTTTAGTTCTTCCTTTGCATTTACGGTTGAATACTTTGTTGCAGTAATTACTATTACAAAACAACTTGTGTGTTATGAAAGACTAGGCTGAATTATCTAACAAAGCTAGATTTCTTTGTTATATTTCATAGTATATATATATCTACATAGTTAAATAAAGTCATATAAAACTTTGGTCGGAAGCGAAACCCCATCATTCAACAACCTGTCGGGAACAAAAACCCCGTAAGCACCATTAATTCATATTGCTTCTGAATGCTGCAGATATCGGCCAAACTGGCAGGGCGAACCTTAGGAACAATAGCAGAGATATTTTTTCAATATTTGATAAATCCGGCTTGTTCTTAGCGAGGATGAACAGTCTGTTTGAGTATTTCTGGCAATAATTCCATCGGCGAGTCTGTTGCTTCATATCTTTTGAAATTCATTCCTCCAAACGATCATTTTGTTAAAGAAAAACATGGACATTCCACGTAACCCCTTTCATTTTACTTACTAAAAAGCATCACATTCATCGATTTTCTAATGCTGAATCCTTGTTCATTCAGTATTGTCCCTAATAGGATGTTGCGATTTACAAAATTTACGCGCACAAATAATCGCCAGGACCAAGATTACCAGGACGAAGAGTGAAGAGAAACTACAATGGCTCCCTTAACTTTTGATACTTATGAACACTGCTACTCAAACTCCTTTTCTAATCACGTGTCGTTTAGCAGCGCACCAGCCACATTTGGACAGTTGCATTTGATTAATTTTTTCATCAGCTATTTGCTCATTCTTAACGCTAATTAAGCCCTCCTGTCCTTTTCGAAAGTCCGCAAGGAACTGACATTCTTTTTATTCAATTATAACTGATTTACTGCTATGTTACTTGCTTGATCACTTAATAATTAATTTGCCTACAACTCAGTCAAGTTGAACATTTTGAGTTCCAAGCCGATTAGAACGACAACTTCGCCTTAGTATATGTTAGTAGCAGGAGATGTTTTCATCAAATAATTCAGCATGTGATTTCATCGTTCAACTCACCATTAAGAAACCAGCTGTTTCATCCCTGTTAGGAATCATCAGCAGTGCTAAGACTAAGGCGTTCGACTCAGAATCGTTCGTCCCGGCTTCGCGTTCCAGTCCGAGCGCGGTGGATATGCACTGCTGATGATTCTTAACAAGGATGAAACGGGTGTACAGTGCTTCCATGGTTTCTTAATATCCGCCTTAGCTGACTAAATTTGACCGGCAGTCGAAGATTTAAAGTAAGTGACAAACAATGTGTGCTGATTATTGGTTCATTTTTTGGACAGCAATACGTTTATGTACAAGACACTTTTGGATCCTGTCCGGTCACCCGGTCTATTTTATTGAGATCGATCGACCTGGAAAGTGTCACTTCTGAATTCAAGTTAGATGCAGTACGCTAATCGCTTGCAGATAATCTGGAAAGATGAGTGTGATTTTTAACTAATCCCAAATATTGCTCACTGACTTCGTTTCGCAAAACCTAATATCAGCAATGAACTTCTGCGTAAATGTTATGGGACTCGCTAGACCGAAGGGGACCAAGGAGCCAAGTGGATGTCATTGGAATAGGCGAATCTAATTAGACTAAAAATTAGCTTGCGGATTTTTGTCACGGAAGACTGTCCCAGAATGCCACAACACTGTCTGGTTGGTTCTAATGAGTCACTGCCAGGGACATCACTACTGCTGTTTGCGCGATGCTAAGGGAGCACATGCTACCAACTTTGATATATTTAAAAGAAGCCATCGGAATTTGATCACAGTTTGAATAAAATCACGGATTGAGAAAGATTACGCACGATGGGCACGTCATTGGTTCAGCGAAAGCCGGAGAGCGGGTGGGGTAACTTGATATCGAGTCATGTCCTGTGGGTTTTTTGGTGGAATTCCAGATTGTTTTTAGAGAATTTCCCCGGAGGCGAATCATGAACTTGCAGCTTCTCTGAGAAATGAAACACCATTAGGTTCAGAGGAAGTCCGGTGGCGGAATTCCCGTTTAGAAACTCCTAGGAATTTGCAAAGTACCTGAGCAGATACTAGCTTATTTGGTAGTTTAGCATGGTAACGCTGTGCCTAAAGTGCTCATAAGTCAGTTACCATCAAAACTGCTGGAATCAGACTACCAGGACGTCTGCTGTACCATATTCACAGAACTGTATTAGGTACCCTGTTCCAACAGATTTTCTAGGAGCAGAAATTATCCAGGAGTTTTGTTTCTCACTCGATATTTCTGATCTGGTTGGTTGGGACTTTTCGTTTTAAAATTGTAAGCTCAGTTTGCGTAGAATGCATAGTGACTCTGTAGATATCCAGGTTTACATCATCATTGATTCGTGATCTACCTAATTTTCAAAATGAGCTGACCACATCAAACAGAGCAAAATTTGCTAAAGACTATCTCATTAAAAGCACTGTTATCTGTCTTCATAAGGAACGATTTTCTATCGGGCATCATACTACAGACTGTACGCCTCATCGAAACGGTGATTGTTAACCGGTAGGTGTCAGCATTTGAAACTTGCTTTCGAAAGCCATGCTCCAATCAGCTCGGGGGTTAGACACTGGTCGGTGGACAAAAGGTCCCTAGCTTAGGTCTGACTCTTACCAGTGTTTTCATTTAGGATTGTAAGTAAATGCTTGAAATGCATGTCAATGGCAGCAGACTACAAACCGTTGTTTTGAATCGATTCACCGGCATGGCATTCGCTCAATACTTTATATGATTCTTCAACAGAAGTTGCATTAGGCCAACTTGGGGAACAAAGAAGTTATGTCAATTTATCACCTGGCTTCCGGAAGCAAGAATTCGCAACATTAAAAGACCGTAATGTTCAAAAAACAGATTAGAGAAAGGCATAAAAGCACAAGCTAAAAGTCAATTTCGTTTTCCTAGTTGCAGTGGCATCCAAGGAAAACTTTCACTGAAATACTCAGCAAAATCAACCGGCAAGCCTCCAAGCGGTTTTGTGAATATGCAACCTAGTATTGACTCACTTTCTCTGTTTCATTGATACTACCTCGACCCATCCCATCGAGAAAAACCAGTACTTTCTTTGTTCAATAATTATGTAAAGTAGATACCCGGAAAAATCAAATCATCTCCGCAGACTAACGGAACTGACGTGTCATCCAAATAAAGAAGCTGCAGGGAAAGACATTTAAATTGAAATCGAAGTGTGACACAAAATCAGATATTTGAAAACCTGTAGCACAAAACCCAAGGCTACGTATCCTTCCAACAACTAGAATAGCTGGCCTAAACAGCAATATAATAAGTTGTCACAGTTTAGATCAAATCTGGCACGAAAGCAAATGCAGGACAGAAAAAGTTCACGGGGGTACACCTTAGAGAACAGTCGACAAAACTGATGTAGAAAACATCGGGGAGTGTTATTCTGGCCAAGAACAAGGATAATGAAATTCAAAAAGTCCCATAAGACATGCAAATTACCTCAACTCAACTTATCCAAAACCCAAAACGTCAATCCGGAGATGTCGGGATTCGGTAAAAATGTAGAAAGCACGTCAATTGATTGATTTGGTTTCCAGCAGAACCTGCTGACACAGATTCACAAATACAAACCGAAATGACACAAATCACTTACGAAATGAAATGAACTATTAGCGCACGCATCAGATTGTACAATCGCAAACAAAACAAAATTCTGAGATTACTGTAGATAAACGGTTAAAAATACGGGCAAAAATGCCAGCATTCCGAACTGTCAGCCTCCCCTGCTTCACTGGATAGAGAAAACTCCGTATCCGAAATGCTAGCACGTACGACTAAAAATTCATCCATACGCACACATGCGTGTGTGCAAGACTTCTAACTAATGCATGGGAGGTCATTCGCAACAAGATTCAGACAGCCAACAAAATCAATAACCAAGACACATGAAGTGATTCTCATTGGAATGAATTAGATGAACATCATGCATGGTTTGTGATTGAAAAATGCGACGAACGGAGCATTACCCCATTCATCGGATTGCTTGTAAACGAAGCGTGAAACAGTTACAGTACCCATAAAAACGAATTAGAAATTAATGTACGTTCCAACAGTCTGCATGTTACTTTTATCACGAAATTCGTTTCACCGACATTCAAAGCTTTCAAGGTGCATGGCAGGAAGTGTAACTGTCACGAATTTCGTATGATCTTTTGCAATTTGCGTCAAAGCTGATTCCGATTGCTTTGGGTAGCTGAATGTAAGCCACCTAAATTTTTAGGGGTAGACAATGCGTTCTAACATGACTAAGTAATACGACATAGAAATATCAAGAAACTCAAAGTAGCAACGAGCTATCATCCCTCAAAAAAGAGTGCTCATTTTACGGCGGGAATTGAAGTTTCTTTCAAGTATGTGTAACACCATCAGAAATGAAGCGACATGTTATACCAAAAGGCAGTATGTGAATATTGTATACCAAAAAATAAATAAATAAGATTCACATCAATAGTGAATATAAGTAGTAAAGATGAAAACAAGGAGTGAAACAATGAAAAGTAAAAAGGTAGCAATTCCTTAAAAAATGGAACCAAAGCAGGGATGAGTAGCGAGGAGACTGAAGGACTAACTAAAAATAAGCAATAGCAAACACATACCCCGAACAGAATAAATAATGAAAACCGTTGAAAATTACCACTGAGCACATTGAGAAAACACAATTTGGCGGACAAGCTCGTTTTCAGTGATTCGTCCACATGCCAGTACATCACTATATATCATGACAAATATTTTCATTATAGGAAGGACTGGACTAGTCACATACAATGCAAACCAATGCGAAAACCCAGACAACAAAACAATTAAAACAACAAATTCCTGTGTATTAAGGTTATGCATGTAAAACCAAAATCCCTACCCCACGCATATTTGTATCTGACTAATCCAATCCTACCTGTGGTGACAAGTTTCGTCAAGATATATAGCAACATAAGGGCATGAGCACGAATCACTGAAAACGAGCTTGTATCGCCAAAATGTGTTCGCTTAATGAAAAATCATCATGGAATTAAATGCCTGTACAGTGAAGAGCATCGGCAAAGGTTAATGCAGCACAAATTGTGTTGCAAGATTTTCCGAGGACAACACGTATAGTTTAGTGGAATGGCAATTTTCAAATGAGCCGGTCTTGTTCACTCTCGTGTATCTGTCCTACTTCCAAAGGGGTGGTTATTTCTCCAAACTTTATTTCCATCATATTGAGTACTCAAATGACCTCTCCTAAAATGTTCGTGACTAGGGAATGACACGGAAAGAACGAAATGGATTAAAATTAATCCCGAATGCAGACAAACTGAAACACTATTTGTTGAAGCAAGTGTTCTCTACAACTGCCGCTCTCATCGAAATTGGCCGATACGTTTTTATATATGTGCAGTTATATATAGTGCTGCACATATCGCATACAGACTAACTACGTGCTAACCAAGCCAAGTGCAATGTGCATTTCGCGATTGTCCCCCTGTCATTGCCTTTGTAATCTGCGGTTCTGTGAAATATTTTCTGAGTAGCATTAGTCAGGTGCCGTTCATATTGAGGCAGAAAATGAGCAATATTGCACT